>JAQLOL010014474.1:0-11210 GCA_029783665.1 Naso thynnoides
TATGCGCTGCAGATGTAATGCGTTTCTGTGGTGGATATAACTCAGAATATCACTTCCCTTTGCCACTTACAGCTTTTTAACTTGTCGTGTAAGTTTAAGTGACACGCTGTGCGCAGTACGACCACACACACGCACACACACGCAAACACACGATGTGACTCCGTTTATAACCGCGGTTAACGGTAAAATCGGTTAATCCTGACATCCCCAGTTTGCTCACAATCACACCTGCACATATGGACCATTGATCAGACACAGTGATGCTCGAGGTGATGAGTTGGGTAATAAAACATTATATTTAATTGCATCTGTCTTTTTGAACAAGTGTAGGACACGGGCATGTTGTTTATGATGTGTCTGACAAACTTTAAGCATCTGTTCAGAGCTTGAAGGGAGAAAGGAAAAATCACTGCGTGTCGTCAGTCACAGTCGGACTTTCTCTGTTTATGTTGACCTTGAATGGGACACCTCTTACCGTCAGTGTTTCTTTGTTACCTTCTTTTTCTTTGACTTTTTGTGGCAACGATTAAACCCCTGAAAGACTCTTAAAACAGAACAAGGCGGCACACTGTGCTTCGAGCCGTCTGGTCCACAGAAAGACTGTTATTTGTGGGTGGATGATGTTTTTACTGCAGCCTTGTTCCTCTCTTGTTCACCCATCCTTGTGCGTCTGTTTTCTTTTCTGTGCGTTTGTGTCTTTGTCTCTCTTCGTCTGTCTATACATCAGTTTATTTTTATCCCTTCTTGCCTCCGTCTGCCTCTTCTCTCGCCGTTTTTTCTGTGAGAAGATGACCTTTTTAAGCCAAGCTGTGCTTCAACACCATCAGCTAAATTGGGAACAATAACACAACACTCTGATGACCTCCTGCCCATCACACTCACACACACACACGCACACACACACACACACACACACACAGTACGTCTTGTTCCTGTCTCTGCTTGGTTAGCTGTGACAATGGATGGTTGTTAACAGGTCAGTGCATTTAGAGCACCTCAGGCTGCGCTCTAATGCTACCTGTGTGTGTGTGTGTGTGTGTGTGTGTGTGTGCGTGTGTGTGTTTCATACTCCCTGGTCTACATCTGACGTCTCTCTTATCACGGCAATGATGTGAGATTGACGTCAGAACAGGGCAGACACATTTCTGCTCTGTTTATTATCACACAGCTGTGAGTGGTCCAGTGTGTCTTTGAATACACACGCGTGTGATGTCATATGTTACGTATCAAGCGTACGTGTTACGTGTTTTTAATCATATATAGCAGATTGCGATCCACAGTCCAGGAATCACATGAAAATGATCATGATAGCATCCTAACTTTATTTACGTGCCACCATTGTTTTGCGTATCAATATAAATAAATAAAATTACAAGTAAACAAAATCTAAAACAGAAATATGTAATATGATAGTTTGGCTTTGTGGTCAATAGTCATATCAGTTGTGTCTAATCAGGAGCTGCATCCTTCGAATACCGCAGCCCATAAAGGCGAAACAGCCAAACCGAAACTTCTCCAGGATTCGCACAGTTGAAGCCGAGTCACGAGTCAGTTCACGGAGGTCAGTGCCTTTTTTCTCACTGCGCCTGCGTGAAGCGGCAAACAGAGCGTCTGAAGGATGGCACAGATTACCAAGGCAGCGCATCTCTGCTTCGTTATTAGCATAGCTGAAAAAATGTCTTGGTTCTTCTTCTTCAGTGTTTTCTGCTCCTACCTGCCTGGCTTTCAAACAAAACTTCAGGAGCAAGTGGATGTACAGTGTGAGCACGTAAATTGTGAGCTTTGGCTTTACAAAGCGGATTATTTACTTGGACAGTAGAAGTCGGAATAACCAACAAGATTTCTGAAGTCATACCGTGAATGCCCAGCTTAGCACATGCTAAACAAGGTCATACATGTAGTCAGGGAAAGATGAGACAATAGGTAAATACCACGCAGGCTCCCCTGCACCTGAACGGGTGGAGTCATTCTACATGTGGTTACTGACGCCGTGACACGTGAGTTAGTGAACGTTGCTGTGGATTGTCTGCTGAGTTCTATTCTGTCAAAGTGAAGGACGGCTTTCAGATCTTCGTCAGTATTAGAAAAATTGAGTGAATGAAAGTTTTTGGTTCACATGGCTCCTGTAACCCTCCAAACCAAGATGGATTCTGTCTGTGAGAAAAGAGCCGTACCAGTGAATGAGGTCTGGGTTTAACTGTGACTTAATCATCTTGGACAAGAGTGAATCAGGTTGAATCATGTTGAACGCAGATGAGAACCGAGGAAAAGAGCTCTGGCACACGTTTTAGGTTTGTCAAGGTGTTTGGAGAGCAGTTAGGAACCACCATCCCTCCACCTCGTCTGAAGTGTTATGAGTCTTAACCTCGTGCCAATCCTGTCAAATCTTCCAAAAACGCCAACACGTCCCCAAAGTAGCATGATGACTGTGCTTGAACCATTTAGAGTGCATGCATGGTGCTGGCCTCCTTTGAAAGGTAACATTCTAAAGTTTTTCCCACAACAAACAGAATTACTGTCAGTGCTACTACAATTGACTTATGGTAACTTGAACACACTACTTTTCTTAAACAGATGCCTGTAGATGACTGTAAGACAGATTTATTAGGAGGAAAGCAGAATGGAACCAGAGCATGAAGTCTTTCCTCATCAAATATGAAACTTGGTGAAAATACATTTTTTTTAAAAAAGGTTCCAAAAATGGTCGTTTGGAGACTCCAAACGGACACTTTGGTGACCATGGGGACGTTCCTATAGCAAAGCGGCTATGACTTTTGGATGCTGTGATGCACAGTCGTAATCTTGGGCTCTATAGAAAGATTAGAGCTAGAGGCATCTTAGGCTGATTCACTGTCAGTGATAAAAACAAGCTGTGGTTAAAAATGTTTATGTGAAAATATGTGCAAAAACTGTCAAGGCAAAGTGTTTACAAGTACACAAAATACAAAATTTACAATTGCAGCTGTCATTCGTTAGGTAACAATGCAACAGAAAAAAGAGACATTACCAGACAAAAGATGCTAATGTGTACAGCGAGCTTTCAGAGAGCGACCGTGCTAAAAAAGTGAAACAACTTGAAGTCGTCTTGGCCTCACGACAGAGGTTTTTCACGCAGGTTTTTCACGTGAGTCAAATGAAAAAGCCACCAGAGCTGCTCAGAATTGGCCGCGCCAACGGCTTAACGTGGCAACCTTTTACTTTACATGGGTTTAAAAAAATGTCAGGAGGTACCGTTGGCCCTTGAGCATTTTCAAATTATGAAATCTGGCCCCCTTTGAAAAAAAAGTTTGGACACCCCTGTTTGAAAAGTGATCATCACATCTGAATCTGCAGAGTCACCAGTGAACAGCTGCCACATAAATGGAGTGCAGTGAAACCTCTGACGTGTAGTGAGGACTTTCAGATTTGCAGGCTTTGAGGACTGGACGTTTCCAACCTGTGTGTGTTTATGGCTCCGGGCAGGCAGGTAATGGAGCGAGCTCACGGCCGGTACCTCTGACCCGCTCCTGTCACATGCATGGCCAACCACCATTACTCCATTTCTCCAAAGCTCTATTGTTCTCATCTCTGACGTCTCTATTGGTCTCTGTCCGTCTCTGCAACACCCTCTCTGTCTCCTCCAAAAATACATTCACACTTGACCAACAGAGGAAGGTGCTCCCCTGTGTTTTATTATGCGATGTTTGACCCTAAAAAGTCCTTTGACAGGCACAGCAGAAAACGTCTGTTTGTGGGAGGAGCCGCTGAAACGCTGCTGAAGAGACAGTTGGGTTGTTCTGCATGACGGCCCGGGAGACTTTTTCTCCTAACCGCTGCAGGCTGCACTTTTAGAGCACAGATAAGACATCCATCTTCAGAAAGACACACACACACACACACACACACACACACAGATGTACAGCCAGCACTGTACAAGTGTAAAGGAGGGAAACATTGGGAGACTGACACACACACACTAACACAAACACATGAACACTAATAAACACAAGAATGTTTTCATACATGAACAAACCACCAAGCAACAATAAACACACACACACGCACTATTACACACACACCAACCTAAAATAGATTCCCTCCTCTCTGCCCTCCTCTTCCTCTCACTGAATCATGTCTTAGAATATGAATGAAATCCCTCCAGTGTGAAGGTTCAGCAGCACCAGATTCACTCTGTTAATTCAATGTTCTTTCTTTTTATGCACTCATAATCTGCATAAAATATTTCCCCAGTCACTTTAGAAGCAAAGATTTTGTAACACGCATACCTAATTGCTTCCACAAAGGGGGACGTGTTGAATTTATGGTGTGAAGTTTCAGCGGGACGATCTGGGGCTCAAATTTTCATGTCAGATGAAGAAATCCAGCGCTGCAAAAAGTGATGCTTACCTTTACACTGAGAGAGCAGAGGCAGCCACAGACGGGGTGTCAGTGGGTTCTCACACACACACACACACACACACGCTGCAGAGGCACTTATTGGCTTGTCAGAGACCTGCAGGGAAAACAGCGCCTCACATCTGTTGTTTTGCAACTAATTTGAAACATCGCTGAGCAAGTTGATGAGTTTCAGATTCTGTGTAAAAAAAACTCGACTTTGTGTTACAGTTTTATAACCAAAGTTCTTCATGATTAATATTAAAACAGCGCACCCATGCAGGACGCATGGTCGCAGTGAGCGGCGCACGGTGAGGAGTCGCGCTGTAAATGATGTCATCATGTAATGAGGAGCTGCTGCAAACACAGAACACATCAAGTTCTTACAGAAAAGACCTAATCAGTACGTCTGCATGGTGAAGTGAATCTCTTATGGGAAAGTTTCTTACTCACGTCGTGACAGATTTTTTTTGTTTTTGCTATTAAGTCCAGTGAGCCAGTAAATGTGAAAGTGATGATTCTTTTACAGAACAGTTTGTTCAGAGTGCAAAAGTAAAATGAACACAAATGGTTTGCGTCGTGTGTAATGACGTTTTGCATCCCCGCTGGAAAAGAACACGGAGGACCAGAATGGGCGTTTCTGTGTCCCTGCGATGTGAGTGTTTATATTAAGCGCTGCAGTCGCATTAAAAGAAATGAGGCCCCCTGCCTGCGTACCAGCAGCTTCCATTCTAACCTTCGCAGCACATGAATTATTGAACAGTGCACCTCTGAGACTCAGTGCATGTTTGCAGCAGCGCTGTGCAGATCGGGTGCTCTCCGCTCTTCGTGTATTTAGTTTGTTCTGTCTGATAGTGTGACAGGTTGGACGTGGTGGAAGGTACTTTACATTCTATGAAATAATTTGTTCAGTTTGTCCTCCACTTCCTGTCGTAGGATGAACTGTGAGGAAATTTATGTCAGCGGAGGCTGAATCTAAATGATTCTGGTGACCTGTTTTGTTTGTTTTTTTGTCTGTGTTGTCGTAGCATGAGGAGAAAATCAGAAAGGTGAAACGTGCATTATGGGAAATGTTTAAGACACTGAAGGCATTCGGAGGCGACACATCAGCTGATCTCTCTCAAGTTTCTCAGACCTCATTTATTTAATGTAAAGATGTGAACTAGATTATCATCACTATCATGTTGCTTTTGTTCATATTCCAGCAAAAACAAATTTCAGGAAAATGTGCAAAAGTGTTTCCTGGGAGCATCTGTGTGTATATATGGTTATAATTAATTATTCTTTGTATCCTGTATTGTAATGTACTTCATGAAGGACTACAAATGATGCACGATGATGAATAAATTATCTTTGTGTGCTGTACCTTACCTTGTGTACACACACGTCTCTAAGAGGTGCAGCATGTCTCAGAAATTCCACCAAAATTATAATTCAGGGCCCTGTTGCATAAACATTGTTTAAGACATGTCGGACTCGTCTAACTAAGACTGTCTGTTGCGTAAAACTTAAGACTTAATTAGACTTAATTTGAGACAGAGAAATTAGCTGGCGCCCCCGGCTAAGCTTGGGATGTCAGCTTTGTTGGCTTCATAAGGTTTGATGGAAATCTGATCGGATGAGCTGGAGGACGGAGGTCAGGAGACGACAGTCACAGACAGTAGATCCTCAGCGGCACAGGCTTAGAAATGCTGGTTTGAATGGTTTCTTTTGTTCATCCTAACTGTTTTTTTCTGTCTCTGTCTCTTCAGGGAGTTTTTCCCACCAGTTACATTCACTTGAAGAAAGCCATCGTCACCAACAGAGGGTAAGTACCAACCGACCTGAGGCGATACCAAGCACAAGGTGCTTCTGCTACAGAAACTCTGCAGCCTGCATGGCGCCTTCATTTCCCTTCAGCTTTAACTTCCCACCAAAGTCTTTTACCTCCTTTTCTGTTCCTTATATGCACAGATGTCAGTCAGTAGCACCATGCCTTTTTTATGTTTCCTGTTTTACAGTAAAGTGACAGTAAGTTAACAGCAAGAAGAAAAGGAGCAGACCCGATACTGTTCATTTAAAGGAGCATCCCAGTCTATTTTTGACCTGTTTCCATTAGCGGAGATCACCCCAGTCTTCTTCAGATGTGACCATTTGTTCAGTAGATGTCACTCTGCATTTTTAAAGCACATTAACTGCCATTCATGTTGGAACAGGTAATAGAAACACTATAGAACATGTGAAAGTTGCTGGGTATAGGTAATTCACCCTTCTGAAGAGAACGTCAGCGTTTATTAATCAGCGTTTATTATCAAAAACCGCTGAGCAAAAGAGAGAGAGGAGCCGAAAGTTCTTACGCCTGGAAAAATAGTTCCTCACAAGTGCTGCTTCCCTGGCTGGAACATTAGCGTGAAGAAGGATTTTGACACGGACATCCTGCTTAACTAACGTTGTCACGCATTTTCAGCTGCTTTCTGTAAGGTTTATCAAATATGGACAAAATGTAAACAAACACCATGTTTCTTAGGCAGGGGCGTTGCTAGACATAAAGCTCTACTGGGGCACAGGCCCCCAGTAGCAACACCCCCCCCCCAAAAAATAATCTAATCAAAAATATCCCCAGTAAGTTCACGTAATCTTTTTTTAATGGACCTGCAATTAGCCTTCATTCGTTGGCTTGTTCATATATATTAGGACATCCTCGGACATCAGAGTCATGTCTCAGACATCAGCAGAGAAAGCACGAGGTCTAAAGAAATACTGTCAGGTCTAAGGAAATGCATTTTTATTACTGCTGAGGGGTCGTCTCTATGAGTAACTAACTAGCTAACATGGTGTAAGTAAAAAACTTAGGTTTGAAACTCATTAAGCTTACTTGCAACACCTAAAAAAAACCTATATACTGTAACTACAGTCCTTTTTAGTTGCTATGTAATCGGCATATAACAGCCATAGTTACTTACTGCCAGCTGTTTATGTAGTGGCCTAAAGTAGCGCTAACAAATCAAATGATTAATTTCATATCAGAAAGATTGATTGATCCGCTGTCAGGTCTTTTTGCCTGACGTTAATGCAGTTCCTTAGACTTGACAGAAGTTTTTAAGACCTGATGCTTCCTCACCTGATGTCTGATGTGACTCCGACAGCTGAGGTTGTTCTAACATGAACGCTGAAACTTGTTTGGTTATCAATACTTGCCTCCTTCAAACTTTTCTATCCTCTCTGCTTTCCTCCTCCTGCTCATAGGTATTATTTACAATCTTACTTTAGTGTCATGTTTTCATAGCCTGCCTACTTGGCTCACCTGCCTACACCTGGACTTACATGTGCTTTTTATCACTTGTCTCATGTGGTTAGTTCAATAACCATCGGAAAGTTGAAATTCCGTCAGTTTTTGTTCCGGCTGGTTAACTCGAATTTTTACTGGGGCACAGCAGATTTATACTGGGGCACGTGATCCAGTAAAATGGGTCTAGCAACGCCCATGCTCATAGATAAATCTATTTTGGGAAAAATGGGCGGGGTTTATGTAAACTATGTGGCCAATGCTGATGAAGGAAAATGACATGTGGGAACACAGCGATGGTCCTTTATTCAGTAAAATATGATGAGGGAAAGAGGGAATCAACATCAAACTAAGTTGAATTGGATCAAAGTGTAAATAACTCACAGTTATTCAGTCTGTTTCCACTCAGATGCAGAGTAGCTGGAGCTGCTCCACACTGACGCTGATGACAGAACTGATCAACTGCTTTAAACTCCACGCAAAGGCTTCATCCACACTGCCACGTTTTAAAGACGGGGTCTAAAAACAAGGATGATTCTCATCCACATGCAGTTTAAAGCTCTGTAGCAGCTCTACTCTCCGTCTATACTACACGAATTAAAACACGTATCACGTGACCTTTCAACGTTCATGAAACAGTGCTTATGATCACACAGTACTAGGGCTGGGTAGCGAGGTTCAGTACTAACGCGGCACAGACAGATCTCATCAACGGGAATGAGCAAATACGCATGTGGTCTGCTCAACGTGCTAAGAACTAAAACTGCTGGTGATTGGCTGTGTCAAGGTTTCCAGGAAAAACACAAGGTTGTCGTGAGTTCGTGTTACTCCAGGGAGGCTCAGCACTTTAGTTAAAGTGTTATTTGTGAAAATGTTTATTGTTACTCACTTTACAAATGATGCGAGCTCCCCTTCGGACTGTCGCACACTCTCGTAAATCATCCTCGTTGTACAATAACATATTTTACGATGTCCACTTCCAGCTCCTCCGTCGGTAGCATTTAGTTATTTCAGAAAATGCCAGCGGATCACTCCGATCCCTGAATACTCTCTCTCCTTAGAAAGCTTCATACAGTTCTTGCTCATAAATTGAATGAATTAGGCAAATAAAAAAAGATAACGGCATGTCCAAAGGGGTTTACTTGTGAAAGACGGGCTCTTTTTATAGCCGATTTCAACCAGGAACTCTGAACATAACCTGGTCCGGACCAGTTTACACATTTAGCATCAGTCGCCGTGGTGATCTAGCTGGGTTTAAAGAGAGCCACCTTCGTGACACTGAAAACCCTGGCTTTAGACTCGACATAGCTCGCTAACCCTCAAATCCCGCTTCATAGCATACCACTCTGATGAAGGTCTGAGTGTTGTTGATTCTTCCAAAGTTTGCATCGTCTTCAACAACCTGTTGCTGTACTTCACACTGTCTGATGGCGTTGTTTTGAAGGACCACGTCAACACTGAGAGCGTCCCGCTGTTGGGCGAATAAAGGAGACCCTCACGAAACAGTCATGCAGTTCTACAAAAAGGGAACATTCAGTTACCAAAATATTAGGGGTGGGGTAAAGAAAATAATATAATATTGTGATATTTTGTGTGATGCTAATGTACTGATACAGAAATATCAAGTTTCAATATTTTATAACATAATAATCTATTTTGCTAATATAAACTCAACTTTTTGTTTCATAGGATAAGAATTTATAAGAATTTGTTTTTCAAGTGCTCACTGTTCTTAGAAGATTGTATGTATTTTGTGTTTTGCATATCTATAAAGGTACATAAGTTAACAAAACAAGTAAACAATAAGATAATGACATGAAATTAGATCAAATTTGGTAAAAAATGTTTTTTAAAGATCATTAAGATTGTTTCATGTTTAAATGTCTTGTTCAAAAAGTTGTGAAGCTCAAACCAAAGAGGGCAGAAACTCCAATCACACCAGCTCCTCTCTAACTCTCAGGCTTACATTCAAGTCTATACCGTGTGTGTGTGTGTGTGTGTGTGCGTGTGTGCGTGTGTGCGTGCGTGCGTGTTTTATATGTACTGTTACCTTTAGCACAGCCATTCTCTGCCTTAAAATAGGACACACACTACAACTTAAAGAGAACAAATGATATGAAGCAATAATGTTACATGAACGTTGAGCATCAGCCATCTGAAAAACAAGTGCCTGATTTGAGTCTCAGCTCTGAATTACATGGATCATTGTGATCCAGTTGCCAAAACAGAAACATTTCACAGCTGAGGTGGCTGGAAACGCCGACATTCTGGTTGAAGGCCAAAGAGGAGATGATATCTCTTTGCTGACTCAGTTTTGAGACATCTGTGTAGCTTCAGTCATGTTTGCTTTGTTTGTTCTTTGTGATGGATTTTCTGACAGAATGTTTATCTTTGATGCTGAATGCCTTTCCTGCACACTGAGCTCAGCTATCTGTTTACTATTTATTTACTAGAGTTTGGCGATTTGTTACTTTCAACTTCATTTATTAAGCATTCTGTATTTGCACTGCTAAGCAAATATTCCAAACAATGTGCTACAGTCTTTATTGTCAAAAATAAAAGTTTTTTTTATTGTTGTTGAACGCTTGTTTCTGTAAGTCTAAAGGCTCTTAAACACAAAACAAATGCAACCTTTATAATTGAAAGGGTTGAAATAAAATACAGTAGCTCCATTTACACAAGTTACTTAAAGTGATTTCATATTTGCATAAAATGTAGAACAGAAAAAGGGACCCTCACTCACTGTCTGTGGAAGTGTCCGCACGTCCAGGGTTTCTAGAAGTGAGTAATCGACACAATATCAAATATCATCCATGAAAAGATCCCTTTGGAGAATAAGAGATCTCTAAGGAGACCAGATTATTGTACCAAGCTCATGTTGACAAAAATGATGTCAACTGTTCAAGAATAATAAAAATGAGTGATAATGCACCTCAGTCGCAGAAATGAGTGACAAAATAAAAGTCATGAGTAATAAAGTTAAAGATGAATCGCTTTTGTGATTTCCAAACCTTCCAGCTGCTCCAGTGATCCAGGTTAGTTTTTTTTTTTTTTGGTATTGTTTTTTCATTTCAACTCTGTCACTTGTGTTTTAGGACAAAGTTTCTTGGCTGCTGGACGTTTAAGATTCTACCTCATTGATCTTTCTGATCAGTCAGCTGGTTCAAATGATAGCTGAATTTAAAAAAGCAATAGCATTATTTTGTTGAAGTGTGTATCACACTCAATGTGACGCCTGTTCCAGGAACCATAAGAAGCTTCAGTTCATAAACTAGAGAGAAAACAATTTATATTTTTGTCTCAGCTGTGGTTTATAATCATTCTGTGTTAATACATTATTAGTTATATTATTTTCACATCAGGCCCTTTGATGAGTAATGAAAAAAATTTTTAGGTCTTTTTCTGAAGTAAAAGTACAAATGTAACAGTAAAACTCCATTACATGTAAAAGTCCAGCATTCAAAATCACATTTATGTAAAAAAAAACAGAACACTTATTAAAATACTCATATAAAAGTAAAAGTACTTCCTTTGTGTAAAACATCTCCTGTGAGACATAAATGATGTCACC
>JAQLOL010014475.1:0-11207 GCA_029783665.1 Naso thynnoides
ATGGTATGAGATGAACTGATCATAGGTGACTTGATTTATGAGGCAAACATTGATTATGACTGGAGATGCCCTTTAAGCACTTGATTTGCATTTTGTTTAATGATTGAGATATTCTGTCCTTATGTAGACCTGAGGCTACACATACATGATGAAAAAAGTTTTTAAATAGTCACTGTTAACGACTTTTTCCATGTACTTTTTACTTGTACTTTTAATTTCAATACTTAAGTACATTTACATTTACTGTACTCTTGATACATAAGCACAAAAAATACCAGCTACTTTAAGACTTCGAAGTTGAGAAGTTTATAAAATTCAGAAGCCTGCTGAATAATACGTGACAATGAAAAGTGAGTGGGCTACTTTCATTTTTACACGATTTACATGCCTTATGGAGTTAAGCCTGATTGTGAAAGGAAAGCTTTTCAGTCTTTGCTACAGAATCATTAAGTTTAGCAACAAGCTGTTAGGAAGTGAACAGGAGTGAAATTACATTTGCCATGTTATTTTGTTCCTGGTGTTACAGAAAAAATTCAAATGCTCACAGTGTCGTCTTCCCCTGTTCACATCGTCATTTTCAGTCTGGCTTGGCCTTAAAAACAGCAGTTTACTACTGACTGTCTTGTTCCATAGGTGGTGGACCCTGAAAGAAAATTTCAGACGGATAAGGAAACAGAAGTGGGGGAGGCTGCGTGCTCACAGAACGCACAGGACCCTGGAGTTAAAGAAGGTTCGAGTCAGATTTCGAAATGGTAAGGAGACGGTTCGTAGGCTACAATCGCATGCTAAAACTTAGCTTTAAAGTGAGGAGACGGGCTTTACTGTGTTCTTTTGAAAGAAAAACACACTATTTTTCTAACAACTAAAATGATTGACTTGAATGCATCGTAATAATAGTAGCCTAACTTTAAATATTAAAATACTTTTACTAGATACTTTTGGATTGATGGATCAAAAGGGATGTAGTTTCAACATGCTTGTGAAAATAATTCATTCATACTCAAAGTGTTTTAGGGGTTATTGTGTGTGGGAGTTTCAGGCCAGTGTCATGTCATTGGCTGTGTTTTAACAGCCAGAATTGGACTAGTCTACCTGTTTCCCACAATGCAGCGCACGCACTGGAATTTGTTGTTCAAGTTTGATTTTTAAAAAAAACAACAACAAAAAACGCTATTGCTGCAAATTTGTGTGAAAAGTAATCTGAGTAAGCTGCCTTTGCACTGCAGTGTGAACACATGGCATGCTGACTGTTCATGCAGTATGCAATAAGTAGCACATACAGTGTGCAGAGTGCAGTGTTAGTACGTAGTGGGTGACTCCAAGAAACAACCGCTGTGTTGGTATGAAGCTCCCTTTAAGAATAGAGCACATATCTGTGCCATACAAAAGACTGTTATTATATTATTATTGTTATCATTATTATCATTAGTTGTAGTAGAAGTAGTTTGAAAATTACAAGTAGGGCTTGGGGTTGTGTCGTCATCGTGTCGAGATTCGCCATGTTGAGAGCTATAGCTTCCGCCTTCAGGCTGCAGCTGTTGTGTGATCAGCGCCGGCTGTTCTGTAAATTTCTCTCAGATTTGCCTTGACGTAAGCTACCGCGCCATCAACAATTATTGGTAATTATAAGAAGATGATGTTGTGTAACCAACCCAATTTTCATCATTTCCTGCTGTCTTGATCATATAAAAAGTCCAGAATGCTTGTCACTTGAACAGTAGTGAGTCTGTAGTGAGTCTGTAGTTAGCCTGCTGTTTAGATGTCAGTGACTTAATGGTGATGTATTTGTTCTAGACTGCTGTCAATATTAAATGAAAAATAAATCTGGCTGGATATCTCAAAGTTCAAAGTGGAGTTATGTCTTTTTATATTTATTCCTGTTTTCCTAAAACACCACCTCGTTTACTGTCATACCCTTAACGAGCTAACGTTAGCCCTGTGACCTTACCTTATAAACACTGATCACCCATCAACAGCTTCTACCTTTATAACGGACGTCCTTACATGTATCGAATAAACAGGCAACACGCTGATATAAAGAATTAGTAACGCAGGTTAGAGTAGAATGCATTGACTTACATTAGCATTAGCATTAGCATTAGCGTTAGCGTTAGCGTTGTCACTGTGTTTATAGGCACTCCACTTGCCAGTTGACAGCCAAAGAGAAAAGAGCGGTTCCAAAAGATTCTACTCTGGAGCCCTGTTTTAAACGTTTGCGGTTTCAGGGGCGCCAGCACGCCGTTGTCATGTAAAAGGAAGAACAGCAACAGAAGAGTTTCATTTGATATGAAAACTTGTACCGTGTAAACTGCCTCTTACTTCCCCCACACAACTGTGTATGTCATATATGTGCATGATGGTGCAGACAAAAGTACAATTTGTTTTATTCTATTATTTTTGTCCCGCTGCAGGATGGACTTTTTACGTTTTGGCTGGCTAAAACCAAAACCGAGGGATACCAGAGGAAAAGAGAGGAGGGGCAGAGAGGCAGGCCGAGATTCTGAACATGATGACGAACCTGCAGACAAGAGAGAGAATCAAATCACAGAGGTTGTTAAACGGAAGCTTAAAGCCCATCTGAGGGAAAAGTTTACAAGCATATATGAGGGTACGTCATCCAGTCAGTTCCGACTGGAGAATGTCTACACGAGACTGTACATCACTGAGGCACATGGTTGCGTATCACATGAGATTCTGAATATCTTTAAACCTGAAATAAACATTTGCCAACAACAGCCTGAAAAAGACAGGTCCATTCAAACAGTGATGACTAAAGGTATTGCTGGCATCGGAAAGACGGTCGCTGTGCAGAACTTCTCCCTCAACTGGGCAGAGGGAAAATCCAATCAGCACATTGATTTCATCTTCATGCTGCCTTTCAGAGAGCTGAACATGCTGAGAGACTGTGAGCTCAGTCTGCTGCAGCTTCTTTGTCTCTTTTACCCAGAAGTGAGCCTGCTGGAAGATACACAGCAGCTTGTTACGAAGCAACTGCTGTTCATCTTTGATGGCTTGGATGAAAGTAGATTTGTTCTGGACTTTGACGGGGCCACGATAGTAAGTGAAATATCTCAACAAGCAGCAGTTGATGCGTTGCTGACAAACCTCATCAAGCGTAATCTGCTGCCTAATGCTCTGATCTGGTTAACTTCCCGACCTGCAGCAGCCAGTCAGATTCCTGTTAAATACATCGACAGGATGACAGAAGTGCAAGGGTTCACTGACCAACAAAGGGAAGAATACTTCGAGAAGAAATTTAGCCATGCAACTCAGGCCAAAGAAGCTCTATCTTACCTCAGAGGGATGATGAGCTTCTATGTCATGGGCCATATCCCAATTCTCTGTCGGATCACAGCTGAGGTTCTGATGAAAGGATGGAGTGAACTGAGGAGTCGAAGAATCACAACAATGACAGAGTTGTACATTTATCATTTACTACTACAAACACAAAGAGCACCACAGAAATCTCGGGAGAAAGGCTTAAAAATGAAGGCTCTAAAGAAGACATCAGAATCAACGAATGCTGCCGTGATTTCAAATCTGTCTAAGTTGGCATTTGAACAGCTGCAGAAAGGAAACGTCATCTTCTATGAGGAGGACCTCCAAGAATGCGGTATCGATGTTGAAAAAGCTTCACAGTTTTGTGGACTTTTCTCAGAAATCTTGAAACAAGAACGCAGCCTGTTCAGCTTTGTACATTTAAGCTTTCAGGAGTTCCTTGCTGCTCTGCACGTGTTCCTCAGCTGTTTGACGAAGAACACTGACACTCTGAAGTCCTTTCTGGATGTCGACCCCATAGATCTGAGCTTGCTTGACTTGCAAAAGAAAGTTGTGGATAAAGTTTTGCAGAGTGACAACAGTGAGCTGGACTTGTTTCTGTGCTTCTTCCTTGGTATTACACTGGAGTCCAATCAAAAGATGCTACAAGATTTGCTACCACAGATAAAGAGCAGCTCAGACACAGTGGAGGAGCTGAAAAGATACTTAAAAAATTTTACTGTTGGAGACATCTCACCAGAGAGGTGCATGAGTCTGGTGGTCTGCAAGCTTGAGTTAAAAGAGGAACGAATTCAGGATGATATCAGAGAGTATCTACAGTCAGGAGTAAGACTCTCACCCGTTGACTGCTTACTGCTGTCCTCCATGCTGAACATATCTGGGGAACTGCTTGATGATCTTGATCTGACAAAGTGCATTACACCGAAAGTGGGAATTGAGAAACTTCTTTCACTTATAAAGAAATGCAAAAGAGCTGTGTAAGTAACACATGAGTTCTGACCTAAAGCATAAAGGTCGTTACACACCGGGTGCGGAACAAATAAACGACACGAAAATGCAAATTGTCTGGATGCGAAGTGTTTGGATCCAAACTCTTCACACCAGCAGCAACACAAATTTTTGACAGAAACATGGAAATACGAATTAGCAAAAAGAGTTTTGACTGCTTACACTGGAGAGGGAAAGATGGGCTCAGAAAACATATCAGAACTTCTCAGCCATCAAACAGAAAATGTTGAGTACAAATACGACACCACACGTCACAAGCTTTAACAGCAGGCGGGTGTAAGCCACGAGCTTAAATAGGTAAAAAGTTAACCGAGTCCCCTCTACGTTATACGTTAGCCGATGTTATCTCATCCAGAAGTGAACTTCATAAGCTAACGTTACTCACAATTTATGGAGCCCAACTGATCAGTGATACTCTGCCATGTGTTGTCTAACATCGTCTTTATAATCTGAATGTCGTTTGTCAAACAATGCTTGATGCTGCAACACAGATAACGGAGTTTGTCAGCCACTGTTGTTTATGTTGTTGTTGTGGGTTACGGACGTGACATCTGCTCCGCACAAACAATGCTACTGGTTTGTTTGTTGTTTGTTTGTTCACAGTGCAGATGTTCGGAAAAATCAACCTCAATCCGAAAAACAAAAGCTTCACTTTTTCGCAGCATAATATTCACATTTTGTGTGAAAAAACTGATGACCAATCAGCAGTTCGAAAAATGTTTTTTTTCGTGCGAATACGCATCCTGTGTGTAAAGGCCTTAAAGGTGTGTTTAGACTGAATGTGTAAGGAATTTTTTGTGCTTCAATAATCTTGTGTAACAACTTGACAGTTTTTTAGGTCTCTATTTATTTGTCCAGTCGACTGTACACGTGGCACAGGTAAAGGTGCTTTATTGGCCACATATGCAACCATTTAACCCTTCCTGAGAAGCAGTGGGCAGCCATAGCATGGCGCTTGGGGACCAACTCCAGACCTTAGCCTGTACCTTGGTCAAGAGTACTGTCTGGAGATAGATCTATATAGATGTTTTGATGGTGGGGGAAACCAGAGCACCCCGAGGTAAATCACTCAACAAGGGGAGAACATGCAAACTCCACACAGGAAGGCCCCGTCCAACCGTAATCGAACAGCCTTCTTGCTGTGAGGCAGCAGTGCTAACCACTGAATCACCGTGCCGTCACAGTAGTTAACTCACAACTGTTTGATTACGTGACAGTGATTATGAACTAGAATCATGCAGTCTGAAGATCTGTGCTGCATTTAGTCTAGGCATGCTGTAACACACTAGTCGTACCAGAAATATTTTCACAAAATAACTATAAAACAATAATGAAAATGCACAAATTTACAAAAGTGTTGGTACTGAGAGCTTGCTGACATACAATAAACCACTTGAAGGACTAGTTAGCAAGATAACGTAGCACGGGAGCTAACTCCTAACATGTTCGGTAACTAGGAAAATGCTTGAGCCAGCTTACTAAAAAAAAAAAGACTTAAGACACATAAGATCTATTCCTAAAGGTTGGAATGTCAAGTAAAACATAAATAAAACAGAATGTGACGTTGCTAATCATTTTTAATTTTAAAACTGCAGTATGTTTAATATTTTACCTCATCCACTTTGTTAATTTTAGTAAATATATGCTTATTCCGAAATTTATCCAAGCTACACATTTTTCAAACAAGTCAGGACAGACACAACAAGTGACTGAGAAAGTTGTAGAATGCTAAAAAAACAAAAAAAAACAAAACACCTGTTCGGAACATTTCACAGGTACATCGGTAACAGGTGATAGCCAGCCTGGTCTCCACAGCATGGTGTTGCTCTAGAGAAATCTTGTTGCCCTATTCTGGCGTAAGGGGAAGAACAATGACTTGTTCCCGTTTCAGTAAGCTAATCACAATCATCTTGGGCAGTGCTAGGAACAGGATGCCTTAGAAAAAATCAGCCTTGGTGGTAATGTCATGTTTTGATATGAAAGGCTCGGTTATGCAGAGTGCAGAAAATATAAAATGAACTACGTGAATCTTTTTTAGAGTTTAGTCTTTTTGTAAATTAGGCATCATCTATAGTTTCTTATTACAAGTACCTCCTTTTTTCCCTTTTTTTAAAAGTTTTTTTTTTTTAGTTTATTGACTTTGCTCTTTATTGATTTGAATAATCTTTGCATTTTTTGCTTTCAACAGTAAACAGAAAAGAGGTGACAGTAAATAAAAGGAGAGGTCCCATTGACGCTGCTACAGTTTATTGTGTTTTGACCACCAGGCCATCATGACACCGCGGTTTGTTGATTTCCTTCTGATCCTACAGACTCAAGAGTGAGCATCTACGTGATGATCCCCTTGAGATACTTCTGTCCACTCTGCAGTCAGCAGATTCGTGCCTGCGGGAGCTGTACCTTGTACGTTTTTCGAACGCCAGTGTTCCTCTTCCTGACAGTCTTTTTTCTGCACTGGAAAGTCCTGACTGTAAACTAGAGACACTGAGGTCAGTTAATGGTCAAAATCTGAACTTTTTCTCTAAAATGTTGCTTTTGTAGTACATTATCTTTGTCTTTAAACTGCTTTAAAATATGAAATATACTCAACTATATTAACCAGTGGGCTTATCTACTGGATTGTGGCAAGTGTTAGTCATCCCAGCACATCTGAACATCAAATATACTTTCACTACACCTTATTAACAAATGAAATGTAATGTTTTGTCCAGATTGTCTGGGTTTGCCCTGGACTGTCATCATTGCCACTCACTGGCCTCCATTCTTGGATCAAAACAATCATCCATCAGGGTGCTGGACTTGACAGACTGCGTATACAGTTATCTGCAGGATTATGACGTATATTGTCCTGAAGTGGTGACAAAGGTGGAAAAATATGATGATGTCAACGATGAGTTAGGCAAGCTGACTGTTATTCCTGTTGCCTTGGTTGGTCCAGTCTGTAAACTGGAGAGGTTCAGGTAAAAGTTTATTAGCAGTATGATCATCTTCATATGTTGTAAGAGTGTCAACGTTATGTTCACTTATGATGTATTTTTGTCTCGATTGCAGCATGCCCGGTTGCCACCTGAAAAGTGATTATTGTGTGGTGTTTGAGTCAGTTCTCTGCTCAAACCTCCATCTGAGAGAGCTTGACCTCAGTTGGAATGACCTGCAAGATTTCGGAGTGCAGAAGCTCTCCATTGGACTGGGGAGTTCAAACTGTAGGCTGGAGATACTGAGGTACAGATGCACGCTGGTACACTGGTCACTTGTGCAACATCTCCAGTAGCTATTACAGATAGCAATACAGAGTGAGAGGTTGTCTTCTGTCTTAGTAAGAGCACTTCTCTCTGCAGGCTGTCATGTTGTGGGATCACAAAGGAAGGCTGTGCCGCTCTGGCCTCAGCTCTGAGGTCCAACCCGTCCTATCTGAGAGAGCTGGACCTCAGCTACAATCACCCAGGAGATTCAGGAGTGATGCTGCTCTCTGAGAGACTGCAGGACTTAGAGTGTCGACTGGAAAAACTCAAGTTGGTATACTGTAGAGCTTCATAATTAAGCGATGGTTGTTTTCATTGGTACAGCTGTGTAACACTCGTCAAGGTCATTTTCAGGTGCATTTTTGCCGAGAACTGCAAGCATGTCCCAGTCTTTTAAAAAAGAATTAAGTTAAAAAGTAAAAAAATAATAAAAAAGGCAAAAAGCTATTAATTATGAATGAACTACTATTTTATCTGGCTACGTCACTGTTTCTGATGGACCTCAAGATTTGTCCATGTGGATTGTCTTTATTAAAAACAATTTCTCGTATAAACTTGGGATCGTGTGTAACAGCAGACCTGTGAGGATGTGAGCAGAAACAGAACATTAATTACCATCAAATCATGGCCAATCGTCCACAACTAATTTGTCTCTCTCTACTGACGACTGTACAATATTTTCTTAAATTTTATTTTATTTTTTCAAAATAGTAATAAATAATGTGCTGCACATTAAACGGATAGTTTAAAATGAAAATTCACTCTTCTCTACTCACCCTCCTGCCGATGGAAGGTTGGGTGAAGTGTTTCAGTCCAAAAAGCGCTGCTGGAGTTTCACACAGGAAACAGGTGCTGCAGAAATTTCCACAACCATTAACGTGAATCATGACCAATTTTATCCATCTATCGTCAACCGCTTATCCAGGTTCGGGTCGTAGAGGGGGCAGTTTAAGCAGAAGGCCCAAGACTTCCCTTTCCCTGACCATAATACCTAGCTCTGACTTAGGGGATCCCAAGGCATTCCCAGACCAGTGTAGAGTGATGATCTCTTCATCTGGACCTGGATCTGCTGCGGGGCCTCTTCCCAGCTGGACATGCCTGGGTCACCTCCATAGGGAGAAGACATAACCCTTCTTACCAGATACCTGAACCACCTCAACCAGCTCCTTTCAGTGCAAAGGAGCAGCATCTGTACTTCAAGTTCTTCACAGACAACTGAACTTCTCACCTTATCCCTAAAGGAGATGCCAGCAACCCCTCTGAGGAAACCCATTTCAGCTGCTTGCATCCACGATCTCATTCTTTCGGTAATGACCCATCCCTTGTAACCATAGGTGAAGGAGCATCAAAGACCGACTGGTAGATCAAGAGCTTTGCCTTCTGGCTCAGCTCTCTTTTCATCACAATGGTGCAGTAAAGCAAGCACAAAACTGCTCTTGTTGTACCAATTCTGCGGCCAGTTTCCTGCCCCATAGTCCCATCACACATGAAAAAGACCCCAAGAAACTTGAATCCCTTCACTTTGAGTAAAGGACTCATTTCCTACTCGGGGTGGACAGTCCACCGGTTTCCTGCTGAGAGCCATGGCCTCAGATTAAGAGGTGCTTATCTTCATTCCAGCCTCTTCACACTTGGCTGTGAACCGATCCAGTGAGAGCTGAAGGTCACAGACTGATGATGCCATCAGGACCACATCATCTGCAAAAAGTGGCAATGTGGTTTTCAGCCTACAGAATTGGTGTCCCCCCCCAACACACATGCACACAGACATACGACCACAGTTCGAGATCCTTTCCATTAAAAAATCACAAACAGGGTTTGTGACAAGGCACAGATGCACATGAACTGACTCCCATTCCCATCTCAGAAGCTGCAGGCTGTAGAGAACAGTGAAGGCTGAAAACATGGCATCAGTGTTGTTTTTAAAAAAAAACTTTTGCAGTGTGGAGGCATTTTAGAGTTTAATTTTTTTTGTTTGTTTGTCGGGGTGATTGCTTTTTCCTGGTAAACTCCAGGACTGTAAAACCTCACCTGACCTTCCATCCACATGAGGGGGAGTACATAATGAGTGAATTTTCATTTTGGCGAGAACTATCCCTTAAAGAGAGGATACCTTTACATACCGTTTTTCTCTCCTCCTTTACCTTCTGAACACGAAGTGTAAACCAGTTAGTGTCTGATCAGCATTTTAATGACGTGTTTTCTCTGCCTCAGTGTGGACCATAATGACGAGCACTGGGTAAACCCAAAGCTTCTGCACAAGTGTGAGCTACTCAAGGTTTTAATTCCCTAAATTTCTTCACTGCTGTATAAATGGGCAAAAGTGAAACTTGACTCTCAACATTCCTTTGATAGATGCCTGTGATCTCACACTCGACCCTGACACAATGAATGCACACCTTCTCCTGTCTGAGTGCGACAGGAAAGTGACCAGAACTGAAGAGAGGCAGCCATATCCTGATCACCCAGACAGATTTGATGAAGAGCCACAGGTGCTGTGTCGAGAGGGTCTGACCGGGCGCTGCTACTGGGAGGTGGAGTGGAGCAGATTTGTGAAAATTGGTGTAGCATATAAAAGTTTAAAGAGGAAAGGACGGTGGGACACCAAATTGGACTCGAGTAACGAGGCCTGGTGCTTCAATATCACTGTGTGGAATGGTTATTCCTTCCGTCACAGCAGAAGGGAGACTTTCATTCCTGATGACTTGCAAGCATTGCTGGCTAGATCAAGAAGAGTAGGATTGTTTCTGGATTGGCCGGCTGGCATTCTGTCTTTCTACGCACTGTCTGGTGACACCAAAACTCTCCTCTATACATTCCACACTCCTTTCACCGAGCCTGTCCACCCAGCGTTCACTGTTTGTGTTGGATCTCTGACCTTGTCCAGCGCAGTGAAGCTGAGCATAGATGACGTGAGTATTTTTGTTTGGCTCATATTGTAGCACCGCACTACGAGTTACTACCACCAACACTCATTGCACTTTGCCTCCCTTGTTTGCAGGCTCACACAAGATTTACACCTGAAGTGATATCAAGAGGAATGGGTGTTTCATACCGGTAAGAAATATCATTAGGTAATAAAGCATTATTTGTCCTTGTTTGATGGTTATCACATTCAAACACTGTCATTTCTTGAAATTAAAATATTGTGTTTTAGCTGTTCAGTAGGAACACAGGCCCAAAACTGTAGTAAAAGGTTTCAATAACCAGATCTATTGCCAAAACTCTTGTGAGAAGGGGAGATGACTGCAGCCCACACTTTGACAAAAATGTCATAAATATACTAGTAAAAAACAATGAATGCTACAATGACAGTAAAAAGCTGCCCATTTAAAAGTTATGTAGCAATGCATTAGATTTGTATCTGCAATGTGAGATTCTTAATGGTATCGATTAGTCGGACCACTACGTTGGCTTGTTAAGCTTAGCTTAAGAGTGACGGACTCAAAATGCAGACCGGCAGGCGAGGCTAGGGTGACAGGTAAAAAATCAGTTTAATGAAAAAACAATGCAAAACAGAGCTGAGAACTGAGGCTGAGTTAGTGGCTGAAGCTGGACGTGGCTGGCAGGCAATGGAGAGGAGGATAACTGCAGGCAGAAAAAACACAAGGTGAAGGCAAGGAGACAAAAACACAAGGCAAAAATCCACTTGACCTTAGGAGCCAATTTACAATAGTG
>JAQLOL010014476.1:0-11206 GCA_029783665.1 Naso thynnoides
ACTCCGTCGCCGTGTCGGAGCCGTTCCGGAGCCGTTCCGCATCCAGTGTATTTTAGGGGTAAGTCTGTAATGTCATACAGTCAGAGCTGCTGAAGTTGTCCCTGCTGCTGCTAAATCCTAAGCAGACTTAAATAAAAGAAATTCAGCAAAAGTTTGACTTCTAAAATTATTCTAAGAACACTCATATTTGCCTCAATAGACTGTCGTTTTTGGGTGCACTGTGGAGCGTTTAATCTGAGTTTGGTGGTGACTAGAGTGGAATGCATTGACTTGCGCTAGCATTAGCATTAGTGTTGTCACTGCTGTCTTAGGCTTTGCAGTTTGCCAGTTTACACAGCTGGAAAGAAAGTTGCTGTTTCAAGAGATTCCACTCTGGAACCTGGTTTCAAACGTTTGCAGTTTCAGGGGTGCCAGCACACCGCTGCATGTAAAAGGAAGGCTGAAAAAAACAAGAACAAAGTGTTTCGTTAGATGCGAAAATTTGTGCCATGTAAACTGCCCCTTAAATTGCTTCATTTGTCCAACCAACAGTTGGACAAATGAAGGCAAAAGGCAGCAACTCATTCAAGTGTTTGGAATCAGAAAACATTTTGGCTTTTTTTTTCTTGAAAATGATTCTGAGATTATCAAAATAGTTGCCAACATTTTCCTTCTTTTTGATTTGCTAATCATCCCAACTCTATACTTCATTAAGGCTGCTGAAAAAAATAAAAAAGGTAATCAAATAGTAAATGATGATAAATAAATGACATTTTTTCAGAAAATAAGTGTGCGTTTGTTGTTAGTGGCTTACCTTGTTCTTTAAGGATATGCTGCCAGGTATTCTGTTCACTTGGTCCTTGCAGAGCCCGAGCTGCACTTGCTGCTCAATATTTGATAGGGCATCTCCTTCATCCTCCCTCCACCTGTTGCCTTTCCTGATTTTGTAATAAAGGCCCTTTTTGTCTTGTTTGTCGCCTTGCATCTTGCCACCTTCTCTTGATTTTACCTTCTTGTTTTACCACTGGCATTTATTTTCTCACAGATTATCTGCCATATAGCATTTCTTCAAGACACCTTCAGATTTTATTGTAGTTCACCTACATTTTTATTTGCCTCCTCCACCAACACCTCCTGCTCTACCAGATTGAATTTTATATAGGCTAGTATTGTATTTTCGTACATTAGGTTTTGTATTGTTCTTCCAGAGTAGGGTTTAGGTTCTGACATTAGGGTTAAGAAAACATCAATCTGCTTATTTTTCAACAGATAAAGCATAACCTTAACATATTTGTCCATACCATGGGTAAAGTTATGTTGTGAAAACAGCCAACAATAGTCAATACTTGAGCAATCTCGGAACCCATTGGCTGCATTTGCCATCTGACTTCCAGCAAACAGTGATACAGCCTCTCGGGGCAAACCCCATTATTCTTGGGCTACCGTTGGAGGAGGTGAACTTCTGTTTCCGATTTCCTTCTCCGTGTGCCGCTTGCTGTTTACAGTCCGACTGTTTACAGTCCGATCCTAGAATGGAGTTGGAGTTGAGAGATCACATCAACCAGCGATTGTTTTACAAGTAGCCAGTTTACACACTGTTAACAGTTAACAGTCCGCCATTAATTACGCAGACTACAAGAGACTACAACCAGAAACCAGGGTTTCCAGTACAGATCGCCCTGCCTTGCCTACAGTTTGTAGAGACTAGGTGTTGACGGACATCTGAGCACGGAGCAAACAGCAGCGGAGATATTCCGAAATGCACACACATCCAGTGGAATCCCTGGGTTAGCCAACGAGTGTTCAATATGCATTTGGTTTGAAGCATTAACCTGCCTTAACTTTTGTTGTTAAATAAATGACGTAGTATGTTGGCTCTGAATGTTGCAGGATAGTTCCATGAAGTTTTTAGAATTTAAAGTTAGTAATTTGAAAAAGTTCACCTCAGTCACAACCAGAGGATGAGCTAAGGTGCCAGAGAGCCAAAAATAATATAATTATGATAATAACTTAATTTATATAGTACCTTTAAAAACAGAGTTTACAAAGTGCTTTGACAGTCAAGGCAATGCAGGAAACTCAGTCAAAAAGAAAAAACAAAGACAAAAGGCTTGAAGAGCATGTAAAGAATAAAACAATGACAAAGGATAAAAGCAAAAGGCGGATCACACAGGGATATAAGAACAGATAAAATTAATGAAGGTCAGATAATAATTCTATCTATGCAATAGAGAAATAAAATATATAATGAACAGATCATATAAAATATTAAAACTAATAGAACTAATAAAACAGGCGCATCACATCACACAAAAGCAAATTTATAAAAATGGGTTAAAAGAAGAGATTTAAAAGAAGTCACTGATTCTGCGAGCCTGGTCTCCTCAGGGAGCCTGTTCCAAAGTTGAGAGGCCCTGATGGCGAAGGCCTTGTCACGTTTACATTTCAGCCTCGACTTTGGAACGGCCAGACAGTGCCCACCCCCCCCGAGGATCTAAGTCTGCGGGCCGCCTCATAAGGGTTAAAATATCTGAAAGGTAGCCAAGGGCCAGAGCTATATGAGCTTTGAAAGAAATCAGTAAAATCCTAAAATCGATTCTAAACCGCACAGGAAGCCAGTGAAGGGATGCAAGGATAGGAGTGATGTGATGACGTCTGTTAAAACCAGTAAGAGGCCTAGCTGACGAGTTCTGGACCAGTTAAAGGTGGTAGAGTGATTTCTGATTTATGCCGGACAGGAGTGAGTTACAGTAATCTAATTGAGCGAAAGTGAATGCATGAATAACTCTTTCCGGGTCTGCACGTGATAGTACAGATTTAATTCTAGAAACAGACCTTAAATGATAGAAGCAGGACTAAAAAACTGTTTTGATGTGTGGATCGAACGAAAGGTGCAAAAAGACAGTTTGGAGAGAGGAGAGGAATTCTCTGCACACTTAGGTCCATGCAAGTATCATTTAGAATGATAAAATGATTTTTGCATGAATCTAAGTGTGCAGAAAATTCCTCTTCTCACTGCAAGATGTTAACGTTATTAAGATCATTTAAAATTAATAACAGTTAATGCTAAAAAATGTTCACCTATAGCTAAAGCTCAGCAGTTTGAGGCTTAGGAGTTTTGCTAAGGGGAACAGTCGTCACACTGATACTCCAAGCCAGTTTTGCTAATGAAACATATTCTTATTGTGTCACAAGACGGCCTCTCTAACAATTAAACCTGTGGCAGTTCACAGCGTGATAAACTTTGTTCAGTCTATTAATAAGAAATAACTCCTTCCTGCAGAAACACTGGATCCTGAATTTGTTCTTTCTGACTTTCTGTCAGAATAGAGGAGTATTTTTCTCATCTATTGTCAAAAATCACCCGTGCACACACGTACACATCCTGACATTAAACTGGCACAGGGACAAGTGTGTTCTCAACGTCCCACTTCAAAGCTCAGTGTGAACCAGCCCTCGACGACCTCTCTGGTTTCCTCAAACACACAAACAGCAAGTGCAGTGCAGATGAAACCCCTCACACCATTATCATACAAACTAAACACTTCTTTTCTCACCCTGGTGTAGCGTTTGACTCGTCTGCCACATCCAACTACTTCACTACACACACACACACACACACACATACACACACACGAACACACACATGAACACACATAGGATTAAGAGGGCAGAGGAAGTCTGGTCTATTGCCAAATAAACAAACTATCTCTCTCCTGTGGAGCTGTATGAGGAGCCTCACAGGAGGGAGTAAACTGAATGAAAACCACAGCACACAGCAACAGACAGAGGTGTGAAAATGTAAATGTAAAGGGAGACTGAGCCACATTACGTGTCTTGTTATCAGTCTGTGAAAGAGGAAAGGATAACTGGTGAAATTCAAGTCCATCAATCGTGCTCAAAGGCCATGACTGCATAAGATGGAGCATTTTGCCGTAGGTCTGCTGCATCCTTTTGATCTGACTTTAAAACCTGACTGGGTAAAATTGAATGCATCTCTTTACCCACTACCCCACACAAACTGGAGGTCTACTCAGCTGTCCTTCCTTAAACCTGATCATTTATTTAATTCTAGTGCTACAAGAATGTGTAGAAGTCAACATGACTGAAGACAGTTGGGTTTATCAACTTTATGCATGCGTACAGCCCTCTGAGCCAAATTGGTCTTTAGTTTAGAACATTTAGTGTTTTGTGTTTTTAGAAATACAGCCTCATTATTAAAAACAAAACAAACATTACCTCTATCAAATATCAAAGGGAAAAATTAACACAACTTTGATAAAAAACTATAAATAAATAGTTAATAAATAAATATTTTTTTTGCATGTTTATGCCTACATTTCGTTTCTCTCACAGATGCTCGCACACAATTTCTTTGCTGCATTTTTTGGGGTTGTCAATTAAAATATCAGCTGTTCGCATCAATTGTCCCATCTATCCAATAGCGACACACCTACATTGTAAGCCTCTTTGTCTTCACGTGATATGGGCGTGATGCATCAGAGAAGGACTCATCATGACTGATAAAAGTCAGCAGGGAGTGAACGTCAGTGTCATCATCAATATTCAAAAAGATTTGTTTCTGCTTGCTCAGACTGTAATGCAACTGGTTTTTAAGACAAAAAGGAGTGAGCAGCTAGAGTACAAACATGATAAAAGTTATGCGTAGTGTGGATGAAGCCATACTCTTACCAAAGTCCTCAGCCATCTTACGACTACTGCAAGCAGATTTGATCGACTATAGCTTAAAAGTTTGAAATCTCTGTCTGTGGCAGACTTTAAATGCTTCAGCCTGACTTCTTTTGACAAGGAGAATCTTGTAAAGACCCTCTGAAATAATGTAGTAAGGAGGTGCTCCTCGCCTTGAAGCAAATGCTGGCTTTGCTAGCATAGTATGCTAGCTAAAGTAAGTAATGTTTTCAGCTTACATTAAAGGGATAGTTCAGTATTTTTGAAGTATTTTCTGAATTGAAAGTCAGCATTGTTCTTTTGCAGATGGGGTCAGCAGAAAAATGTTTTTTAGCCACATACATAAATGCTTGCCTAAGAAATTATTATCCGTTCAACTGTCTGCTAAATTTAGGATTTCTACCTGTTTTAATTTGCAGCCAGACAGCTATTTATTACGTTGAGTTTATTACATTTACTGCATGAGTGGGCGTAGTGATATACAGAGGGACTACGGTAAAATTAAATAGTGCCAAAATAAATGGCTGTCTGGCAGCAAACTTACATAGTGAAAAAATTAATTAATTTTAACGTAATTGAACGGATATTGATTTTTTAGGTAAACATTTATATATGTGGCTAAAACTGTTTTTCTGCTGACCCCATCTGCAACAGCACAATGCTGACTTACGATTCAGATATCTTCCCCTTTCTCCTAAAAGTGACGCAGCTGATCGCCATCTGCAGAAGGTCATAGACCAACTGTGCATAAGCAATTTATACAACCTCACTTAGAAAAATACTGAACTATCCCTTTAAAGCAAACAAAAGTGTTGATGATTTCTTTTAGTCCTTATAGTCTGTTATTTGTGCATCTGGTTTTGAAGAGGTTATCTTTTAAAAAAAATGTCCAAACTCTTCAGATACTGTTCATGTTATAGCTCTACTCACACAGTGTTTTAAAATGTAGAGAAAACTTTTCATGTTTTCTGCCTTAGAGAAATATACATACATTTGCACTGATCTTGTGACACAACGTTGAATACATTGTGGAGGTCAGTTTTTTTTTTTTTAATGATTCTGTTTATAAAGGTCAACTCCATAATCAAAGATGTACATGACAAATTAATGAAGCAATAAACTGTTGACATGAACTGTGATACAGTTTTGTGGAGGATGTATGTTTTCTGATTTTCTTTAATGATTTAAACTGAAAATTCTTCATATTTAATTAAATCATGAATAGACTGACCTGTGCTGCTTTTCTGAAGCAATCACATAAGGAACTACTGCATAACATAAGAACTTAGTCTGATGATTCTGCAGTATATACTCAACAATTACGCTTTTGTCTTGAAAAAGAATCTGGTGTAAACTGCCCCAAGGTGAGAAAAATATTCTTAATTTGATGAGAATCAGTTTACTGCCTCTCAAATGATACGCTGGCAGTGATCAGAGGCGAGGTAAGGTATCATCTAGTCAAATAAAGAAAATCACCCAAAATACAGGAATGTGAATATCATAGACTCAGTTGCATTCGATTCGATTGTGATTTTCTAGGGAGATTCAAATATTAGTTGTGATTATATGATCAACATATGAAAGAGCTAAATTTCACACCCATAAGGATGCATGAATAAGACATCTTATTCTACTCTCATGGATCCATTCCAGCTGTATTATTTCTTTACTTTGCAATGAAGGGAAAGAGCTTTAACAGCATGAATCTTACCTTCTAAAACCTGCAGGGCATCGGCCAGCCAGCACAGCAGGACGAGATTCAGGGCGAGAGCCCACCTGAGGAGACACATCAGTCACATTATGTAAGCTGTGTTTTGTAAAGTATTAGTATTCTTTAAAACTTTTTAAAATTGTGTCTAAAAATGTTGCAGCAATGTTGAAAATTGCAAGTAAAAATGTGTAACAATGTAGAGCTGTTTGCACGTAGACGAAGTGTTACTGCATCACAGGTCTACCCTGAGGTACAACTGGAGTGAAGACATGAAATGTTGGTTAAAAGGATTAAAATCTCCTCAGCTTTCTTTTACATGTAGAAACTGCTGAAGTAATCTTAAATTATCTCACCCTTGAAACATCTCAGCGTGTAAATGAAGTAAGATCCAGGTTTAGAAGTGATCTCCAAGTGCACGTATGTGATGAAATTCCAGCAAACTCTGCGGTCCCTCTGCCTCAGTATGCAGACCTGAAGTCACTGCTGCTCGCTCTCTCTCTCTCTTTCTCTCTCTCTCTCAGTACAAAGCCTCTCTCAGTTCTGAGCTGAGTGACTCTCAGACCCACTGAGTTGGGAAATTTGACTCCTTAGGAGGAAAAAACACCCCCCCACCCCCCCACCCCCTTACTCACTTATTGGACCCTCTCCCCTAACCTGCTTCTTGAGTCAAGTTCCCTTTACTATTATTATACTGTGCATGTGTTTCTGTGTATGTACCTATTTTTTCACCATTCTTCTTCTTATTATTGTTATTATTATTATTATTATTAGTAGTAGTATAGTGGTAGTGGTCTTTCTCCTCTTTTTTTTATTTGTTCCTCTTTACCGTTACTTTCGTAAAACAATAAATAAAAACACATGACACACAATATTACCTTCTCATACAGAAACACATCCATCTGTGGATCTTGTTTGTTTCTTGATACTTTTCCAATTTCAGGACATTTTATTTTGAAGGTGTATTCAAACAGCATGAAACAAACGTTTCTCATTGGGCCCCGAATAACACTCCACTTTCCAGCTGCTGTGTCTCATCCGTGCAACCTGGTTACAGCCTTGAAATTCCTGTTGGGTCTGTAGTCTGACAGCAAAACCAGAAAGTGGCCAGTACTCCTGAAGTAGAATAACATCACCTAGTCACAGTTGGGTTTTTTTGTTTGTTTTGTTTTTTAAATGTTAGTTAGTTTGTGGGTGTCTAAAAACCTGATATTACTCAGAAATATTTACTTTGCGAGTCAAGTCAGTTTCATTTATATAACCCATTATCACAAATTTGCCTGAAGGAGTTATACCATCACCCACTGGACAGAATCCTGACTGGGATTACAGTCAACTCCCCCGATATGCTCCTGTAAAGGGAAAAAAGTGGACGAAACCTCAGGAGGAGTAACAGTACAGACGTGTGTGTGGAGAACTGAACACAATAAAATGACAGTATGGACAGTCGGTGTGAAAAAATTACATTGAAAACATAAAAGCAGACGGGATGTGGGAGATCTGAGCGTAACTTTTAGATGTTGCTCATTGTAACTTAGTGTGAAAGAACTAAATCCATTCAGCAAGAGCACATAACTGTTGCAGAACAGTGGCCACTGTGGCCAAAGGTGAATTATTTTACACAAAACTACAAATGTTTTTATTCCTTGTTTTATTTTTATCATTTAAATAAATGAAATATCTATCTTTGACATACTGGAAGTGGTATCACTGTATCACAATTAGTTTTAGTTTTTAAATCAGTGAACCGATGAAATAATGTTAATTATTCATCTGTCTGAAGTTAAAAAATACTTGCTCACACTAGCCACCATTTGTTATGTAATTTCACTTTGAAACTAGATTTCCACATGGAGCCCATTTACAAGACAGGAACACATATTTAAACCTACCCTGGTTTATATTATGATTTAGTTTAAAACATTTTAATTTAAAATTTGCAATTAATTAAACTGCTGTACAGAGACTTTTGGGTCTCATGTGGATCTGAACCTGTGTGGCAGGTGACTGGTAATAAATCAAGGCTGCTTTGGCCAATAGAGATATGTGTTTTGTCTCTTTTCCAGGCGAAATTGACCTTAATTTTACATAAGAGATGCAACATTTATTTTAAAATACTAGAACAACGGTTCAGAAGGAAGTGACACACCACAAATCATTACAATACCTGCCAGCTTAGACGTATTTTTGTAGGCCAGCCTGGAAGTTAGCATTGCACTGGTTCCCTCTGCAAGAAGCTTATGGAATTTTTGAATGGGATTTTTGGATTATTTTCAAAAATTAGCTCTGTGACAAACACAAGTTTGTAATGCCTAAGTTTTGCACAGCATGATAATCATGATGAAGCCATTGTTAGGCAATAAACAAACAACATCAAGATTTATTATTATTATTATTATTAATAATAATAATAATAATAATAATAATAATAATAATAATAATAATAATTTAGCTGGCTTACTTAACTACAAAACTCTCTCCTCTTAGGGTGACCTGATCTAGTGATCATGGCTATGTCAACTGGTAGTCTCACGTCCTTTATCAAAGATATTATATATTTTATTACTTTTTCATGTGATGACATCTAACATCCCTGACAAACACTGTAGTCTAATCAACCAACATAATAATCTTAAGACATGTGAAACCTTTAAAAGTTCAAAAAGTGGCTTATTTAATGTCTTAGGACAAAACTTCTAACTATCTTTGGCCTGTGTTAACCACAGACTTTTATTTAGATATTTCACCAAAAAACAACTGAAAAATCATTTTAAACAAGAGAACCAGAAGTACAAAAATGCTAACTGACTTTATGACTCATTACTTTACCACTCTACAGCTCACCAGGCTTAGTGTTAAGATGTTTCTTTCACAAAAAGACGTAAACTGAGTCCCTGGCCTCTGCGAGTGAAATGCATTACTCCTATAAACAGTGACGATTTGCCTTTGGTTGTCAAAAAATGTTAGGTTGTCAAAATCGAAAGGGAAATTCCTGTATTCAAAAACAATTCATTCAAGTGTTTCACAGAGAACATTTTATTCCGAGTCAGTTGACTGCGACACTTCAGTTTTGCATCACAAACTTGTCTTGTTGCTGCTCTCGGTGTTTTCAGCACTTTAATCAGTCAGACAAGAAAATATTTTTTGCCATTTTAGTCCCACCCTGTTACTGCCACACTGACCACACTGATCACAAACTCTGTGATGTTTCACAACACAAAAGCAATCATTAGCTCAAATCTGGTATTTAGTTATTTTCCAAAAAATAAACAATGGGAGGTAGAGATCAACCAGTTTCAAGGAGTTTCTTATGCTGGCTGACCCCTGTGTTCATCAGTAAACAGAAATACAATCCAGGTCAGACAGCTTCAGCATTGCAATCATGAGATTAGTCTTTGAGGCCTCAGGCTAAATGAGTTTAACATCATTTCCAAAAGAGAGGTAAAGCAAAAGTCCCTTTGTTCTTGAATCGATGCAAAAAAAAAAATACTGCACACAGCCATAATCTCCCAGTCTGACTCTAAGAAGATAAAAAATCTGAACTCAAAATAACTGTTTTTTTTTAATAATACACAGCACAATATAGACACAACTGGTCCAGATAGAGCTGGACTTTCCCTCCCGGGCCAGCAGAGACAAAGCCTCAGGGGTCAACAGGGTCAGAGGGAGTCTCAGGGAAATTATCCATGTTGTGATGTTAACACCCCACTATTAGCAGATGCTGGAATGATAATAGCCTGGAGAAAAAAGAAAGGCACCCTCCCTTTCCTCCTCCTTTCCCCTCAATCTCTGCCCTCCTCTGTCTTTACGGACTACATTGTCTTCCTGAGCCACTTGTGTTTTCCCCCTTTAGCTCTTCTCATGATGTAGTTGTCAGATCGGCTTCTTCCCTTCAAAAGAAGACTCAGAGATAAACATACTGTTGTTCAGAGAAGCTGAGCAAAGAGTAGCATGCTAATCAAATGGACTAATCAAACACAGCATACTTTTGGGATTTTTCATTTTGAATATGCAGAGAAAGATCCTGTACATAAATTTTGTGTGAATATATAATTAAACCAGTTAATAGAGAAGATCTAGATTATGATGATGAGGAAGAAAGACCTTTTTCAAGATTCCTTCATGTATTCCCTTTAGAATATATTTGAGTTTTTGGATATAAATATGTTATTTCAAGGTATATAAATATTCTTGGTGATTAGTTTAGGATGTGTGCATGTGTTTCTAGAAGATCTTGTTGCGTCTGTGTTATTGGATGTGTAAAAGTGCCTTCCTGTTCAATGTAGGATGGGCCAAATGTTTGGTATGACATGAAAAAAGACAAGAGCCACTGTACACCAACACTTTGAGCGAAATGCCCTAAAAATTCAGCATGCTAATACGCTCACAATTACTATGCTGACAGCTGATGTGCAGTGTATTGTAGAAGTGAAATAGAAATACTTCACTTTTACTTTACTACATCTCTCAAAGAAAGCAAATACTTCATTACATCTCCCATAAGCATCTTAGTTACTGGTTACTTAATAAAACAAGAGGAAATTTGGTTGGCTACTAGCTAGTGATGTTTTTTTGTTGTTGTTTTGTTCCGGTAGCTAATGATGTTGGATCACAGACTGCAAAAAGTTGGATCATTGGTCTATCATGTGAGGCACGAGTGCAAACAGGTGCTCTTAAACTGCGGCACAAGTAATGACTTGGGTGCTGCTGTAGTCGGCTGTCGTCATTGTTATAATGTAGTCGAAATGTGGATAGCTCTTGAAGCTTAGTTCCATGAAAATGTATCAACAATGTCCATTTTGTCATTAATGATATATTAAAAAAACAATC
>JAQLOL010014477.1:0-11200 GCA_029783665.1 Naso thynnoides
CTCATAATTGGCTTGGGGTCTTCAAACACGCTCGGGAGTGTTTTTGATGCTGTACTTTTTTGTAATAAACCTTTTTATATACAATCAAGTCGTTGTCAGTGGCAGTTTCTTCATCATCTCCACATCATCACAATTTGAGAAACGACACTATTCAATGTAAAGGTAGATTCAGTAGGATTAGTCAGAGCTGTTTCTAAACATACCAGAAAATTAGCTGATTATTGAGTCTCATTCCAAAAATGTCAAATACTGACATTTTGGGTTGTTAAAGCATCCGAAGCACAGTAACGAACCTGCTGGGAAAATGTAATGAGTAGAAAGAGCAGATATTTGTGTTAAAATGTAGAGAGAAAAACCTAAAAGTTTTCAGAAAAATAAATACTCAAACAGAGGTGTGAATTCATGTCACATGACTTGGACTCGAGTCAGTCTCAAATCACAAATCTGATGACTTGGGACTTGACAATATCATCAAAGACTTGTAAGTCGACTTGGACATCAGTGACTCGTGACTTCATTTAGACTCGAGCTTAATGACTTGAAAATACTTGAGATTTAAACGTATGTTGTTTAAAAAATGTGCCACAGTGCAAAATACCCCTTGGCAATCGGGGGATTTACCCATAACTAGTGCTCCAGTGTTATTCTGAAGTCTTGCTAATAGTCAGAGGATGGACCAGCATGAACGTTAGCTGCGGCAGCTGAACGAGCTTCCTCCTTTACATTTTGGTCATCCCAGTTATGCTTTTTAGAAGTAAATCTAAAGTTGGCAAGTAAGGAGTTTTGTTTTCACTTTGCCATGTATAGTCCATGAGTGAGTCAATATCAAAGCAGAAAAAAAAAATCCACAGCTCTGCTGACAGGTGGAATGCAGAGAGTGCAAACTTTTGCAACAGCACCACCCAATGGAGGGCAGCATGGCCAGAAACAATTGAAAATGATTTTTTTGACAGTTGCAAGCGAAAAATCCTCTTTTGAGGCTTTTTCCTGAGACCCCCCAAAATTTTGTAGTTGAGACTTTCAAGGGGTCACAGACTTTCCCGAGACTCCCTGTACTTCGCACCTTGCATTGGTCAATATGTTTCCTGATTCAACTTACGGTAACGCCATTTATTTCCAGTAAGTTGACACCTCCCACCGCCCAGGATCCACTTTGTTTGAAGCATCCTACAACATCCAATCAAGTTGAAGGACAAATCGTGAAGAAGTGGGTGGTACGATCTTGAACACAGGAGCCATTTAGTAGCCAGCAAACGCTACCAGGACAAACATGCAACCAAAGAAAATTTGATTTGCATACAAAAACTACAAGGTGGTCAACAAAAAACGAATTGCAGCGTGCAAAACATGCAGGTGAATAATTCCAGACAGAGATGCAACAACTCTCAACTTCATTCAACATTTGAAGTTGCACAAAGAACAGTAAGTCGAGGCTAATATTTGTCACAAGCCCATTGATTTACTTGACAGATTGTAATGGTGCTGCTGAAATGACATTATACTGTATTTGGTGAGGGAAGAGTACTAATGACTTGATGAGGACTCGTAATTCAAAGTATAGGACTTTGGACTTGACTTGGGACCAGGGGCAGAGCTTCAGGGGGGCTGGGAGGGTGACACGCCCCCGGCCTGGGCTTCTCTGGGGCCTGGGTCAGAGGGGTGGGGACCTCGGGAGTTGGGTAAGCCGGGCCTCTGCCTTCAGGGGAGCTGGGGTAAGCAGGCCATCCCATGAATTTGGCCCAGAAGAGCTCAGATTATGGAAACAGATTTTCTCTAAACAGCAGTATCAGAAGAGCTGGACATATAAGGGCTTACATGGGTTGCCCCAGTCAGGATGAGTCACGGTTGCTAAAAGGTTTACAAGACTGACTTTACTGATGTAATAGCCTAGGTGTAAAATATTGAATAAAAATGTTGTGCTGCATGACTGGCTTCATTAAGCTTGTAAGCCCCGCTGTGGCGGACATGTGTATGTTGTGAAATGATGTTATCATGAGCTTTATTATTCGGGTTTAAAGGGCCCGGTCATGTGCCCCGCCCTCGGCACGGCTCTGATTTGTTCCGCTACTGGATCGGACTGAAATGTGGTGCAAGATATGCCGCTCACATCCACATCTGGCAGACAAAGCAGGTGCGTTTCATACAGGATCAAAGACTTTCAGTCATCCTTCGTTTGACAAACATGAGAAGAGCAAGGAGCACAGGAATGTGGCACAAGCTATTGCTAATAAGCAAGCTAGTCAAGAAGAAAAAGAAGCGGAATGAAAAACAACGGAAAGCTTTTTGTAATATTTTTCTCCTCTCCTTTCATAAAGCTGAACATACATGTCCCTTGTCTTCCTACACTGAGGATATTCCTTTACTGAAGTGGCTAGGAATAAATATCAGGGTGTATGCTATTCACATGAAGCGGGAACATGGATAATGGAGACCATTGTGCACACTATCAGCGGGGAGTTGGCTGAATTTTGGGGACGGCTTTTTGATGGATCGGAGGACATCACAAAAACCGAGCAAGAGATTGTTTACATTGTGTCTGTGCCCAGCAACGGAGGGTTGACCTCGGACTTTCTTGGTCTGATTGAACTGGGTGCTGACCAAACCGCGCAGAACATCACAGAGGGACTTGTGAAGCTTTTTCAGGACACGGGTTTGGATAACTGGAAGACAAAGTTGGTCACCGTATGCACAGACAGAGCAGCTGTCAACGTCGGTATGTACAATGGCATTGTGCCAAAACTACGGCAGCTGGTTGCGGTGGGAGGTTCCCATTCTGTGCACCGCGAACACATCGGAGAACTGCACAAAATCAGCTGATCGCAACATTCCTACAGTGAGACCGTCAATCGCACCGTGGTCAAGCTGCTGCAGTTTTATTTGCAAAAAGGTGGAGCAAAAAAACACTGCTGTGCTGAAGTTGTGTGAAGAAAATGGGATTTCCTTTGTGAAACTGGGTAAGCATGGTAACCATCAAGACTACTGCCAGCCATTCAAATTCAACTGGCCACAGGTGATAACAGCGACTTGCAGCATGTCTGCACAGAACGTTTTCAGTGTTTTCTGGACAACATGCTTGATACTGGTGACATTTTAAAGACAACATCAACACACCTCTGCTTGGTGGTGAAGGTCATCACAGGACTCACACTGTTTCTAATGCTGGGGCTGACCGGGACAGGACAATCGTACTCAGGGAGTTAATTGAAGAGTTTGAAATCAGATATGACTCCCTCAAGTAATGTGATCATTACTTAGTATTTGATCCTTCAACTTGGCCTCAGGAAATACAAGAGCTCCTCCGTTTTGGCAACACAACAGCTAAAATAAAGTAACCTGAACCTGAACAACAGTTTGCACCATTTTCCAGAAATATGAGCCCATCTTGCATCTTGACAAAGATGCCACTATGAGAGAATGGATGCGCTTAAAGCAAGCAGGAAAGCACTTGGCAGCCTCTTCTGTGTGTGACTTGGTCCAAATAATAAATACAAGCAATCCAGTCACTTACACTGCCTTTGAATAATGCAGCATGTGAGAGGGGATTCTCGCTTCTCAACATAACAAAAACCGAGTACAGATCTCGTCTGTCACTTGCTCGTCTCTCAGCCCTGATGCACATTCACCTGTCAAAGAAGACCACAGAGACACTTGACCCAAAGTCAGCTGCTGACCTGTGGATGGACACAGTCAATAGGAGGCTCAACCAGGGACAGGGAGGTGCATCTGTAGCATCTTCGTCATCTACCATGCAGGAGGCTGAAGCAGAGGACAGTGAGGGAGACAACGAGGAGGACAACGAGGAGGACTGCACTTATTGAGACCTCGTTACGTATTGGGTGAGTACCAAACATCTCCTGGCACTCACCTGAGTAACTCACTAAAAAAAGTTATGTGCACCCCTGATGACTTTGATTATGATGACGTGTTTTTTTCATTTTTGAATAGAACAGAATAACCAGGGACAGGAGTTGCAAATTAGCATCGGCTAGAAACCCTCGACGCAGCACATCACTAATTTGTTGTCATGTAATCATATTTTCTTGCATTGTCCTTGAGAGATAAGCAAAAACAATAAATAGCCTTTAATCCACATCATAGGTGAGGCAGGTTTTTAGTGGATTTGACTCCGGTGTAACAACACCAACAAAACAATCAACAACTAGAACTACTGCCTGGTGGTTACGTGCCTCCACGCATCATGCAGTTGGTGGACAGTCAGTACCGTGTGGTCTGGAAGAGCGGGTGGCTGGTGTTTGTGGTCGTGTTCTGCCTGCTTGCATGCCTGCGTACCCTCATGGAACCTTCATTTGCCTGTTATGCATCTTTGTGCATGCTGTGTGGTTTTAACAGCTCAACTTCTGTGAGAACCTAATCATTTAACAGCCATTCTCCAAAGTTATATTATTCGGTACAACATTGTTTTCTCGGCAATACTAGTATTCAGATTTTCTTAGTGAAATATAATTTAACTAATGGCAATCTGTTATGCTAAGACTAAATTAGACAATCTACTCGTGTGTTCTTTATATCATGAAAAGCTGACAACCACTGAAAAAAACTCTTGCTATTAATTTGTGTTCACATCACTTATTCCAGTTCAAAATTATGGCCTAGACACAAGTGACATCACAGTGACCTTGACCTTTGACCTCCAAAATCTAATCAATTCATCCATGACTCACAGTGGACCTGTGAACCAAACTTGAACAAATTCCATTGAGGCGTTCCTGAATCATTTATGAGTGAAGTATAAACATCTGGCTGCAGTGACCTTGCCCCTGACCTTTGACCTCCAAAATCTAATCAGGTCTTCCTTGAGTCAAAGTGGACTTTGATACCAAATTTGAAGAATCTACCTGAAGGTGTTTCGTTCTCGGAGTCTTGTGAGATCATCGAACACGATGGTCGCCTAGTTGGAGGCGTCCCGAGTAACCCACCAATTACTTTAAACTTCACCTGTTAAAACTGCGTGTTGGTATCTATAAGTTGTTTGGAAGTGATAGCTAACACCTTTACGATGTTAAGAAACTTAGTGATATGACAAAATGATCTTCAGAGCGGCCAGCCGCAGAGCTAATACTAGCGGAGCTTATACTAGCCTAGCCTAGCCTAGCCTAGCAAACACTGCGGACATCAGCAAAGAAGAGGCAATGAAAACAGCTTCCTATTGGCCATGCAGCAATCCCTGGAAAAAACTACACAACAGATGAGGCAAGTCAGGAAACGTCTGACAGCTCTGCAAGCAGATATGACGGAGATCAAAAAGGCCAATACTGGGCTGAGAACAAATGTCGATGGAATCTTGCTACGACTAGATGAGGCAGAGCATCTCTTAACTTGAAGATGAAAACTGCCAGCTTCGCCAGACAGCAGGTCGAAGTGGTAAAAAGTTCGAGGAGACCGGTGACAGAATTTAGGGCTCATTGGTCTGAAGGAGAAGCTTGAAAACGGCAAACCATCGGAAGATTATCCCTGAGGAGCTGGGTGTTGAACCGGATGGAACAGAGCTACAGCAATGCCAGAGGAAGGCCGGTCGCCCAGATGGATTATCGTGAGGTTTCTGAGTTTTCTGGAGAGAGAGAGCACGTGCTGAATGCTGCAAGAGAGAAATACAGAAATAAAGACATAATCTAGAGAGGCTGCGAGCTATATCTTTTCCCCCCAACATGACTAAAGAACCAGCGAAGAAGAGGAGAAAGTGTAACAATGTCTGAAGTATGCTACACAAACTTGATGTGCATTTCACTCGTTCCCAATAAGCGAAAATGCACTTTGCATGGAGGGGGAAAAGAATGAAGTTCACAGATCACCGAGAGGCAATGGACTTTCGTAACAAGGAGACGTTAATCACCCCATGCTAGTTTTAACTCAGCAGACACATAATCTGGCCAGCAGAGGACTTTTCCTGGGGGATCAGAGTTTATGCAACTTTTTGTTGGGACAGCAAAATACCATACACAGTTACGCTACATGAAAAAGAAGACAGGATCGTTGTGTACTGGAGTTTGGGAAAAAATCTCATCTTTGCACATCCAAAACACGATGAGTATAAGGTTGTTTACCAACAAATCAGACACTGGACACTAGTGGGACTCAAAGTCATTGGACAGATGGTTTTGGGGTTGAATAGCTTAAATAATGTTACTACTTGGATCAGTAAATGTAATATACTTACTGTTTTGGCAACTGTAATCCTTACTTTACTAGGAAAAGCAATAAAATTACTGTAATTTGCTAAGTATTGTGTTATTTCCCCGCTCTGGTAGTTGTGCCAAACGTAAAGGAAGATCCCCGCTCTTGCTGAGTGTAAAGCAGAGACACGAATGTTTCAGGATAAAGGAGCTTTAATAGAAAATGAATAACAAGTTTGTCATCTGTTTGTACATCATCATACAACATAGAACATATAAAAAAAAAACAAAAAAACAAAAGACTAGAAAACATGTGAACATGTCATCACATCGCACATCAGTGTTTATGTATGTCATGTTTTTTTTCTGTGTGTACGAACTGAATTGAGAAATAAAATCTTCTCAGAGAGGTTTGAAAGTTTTAATCACACACGCTCGCCTCTGCTCGAGGATCTTCTGTCAGGCCCAGAGGAACATGTGTCATCACGTAACCTGGAAGTGTGGAGAAAACATACCTGGCACTGAGATAAAAACCTCTCTGCTGTGACTCTTTGAAAAGCTTTGGAGTCTAAAGATAGTAGACAGGCAGACTCCAGCTGTGAGGTGGCCTACTGCACTAAATCTTCTGTTTGCAGGAAATGTCGTAAAAAGAATCTGTGTGTGTGTGTTTGTGTGCGTCTGTTGTTCAAATAAAAACTTCACATGTTCTGGATCAACAGACAAAGAAAAGTTCAAATCATAAAACGTGATAAATTCACCGTTCAGATTATTGTGATCCGCATCACTGACAGTTTATCTTCCGCCAGACCAAACCAATCAAAGCACAGCTGAACTGTCTGACAAAACATGTTTCAAGAAAAGGGCCAAAAAAACAAACAAACAAACAAAAAAAACCCCCAAAACATACATGGACTTAAGTATCTAGGTTATGATCGGGTTTTTTAAGTAACCCATTTTTTGTTTGTGCATGTAATTATCTTATCCCGTTTGCCGAAACTGGCAGACTGATATTTATCCTGTATGCAGGGATATCAATATCCAGGTTTTTACTGTGTGCATCTAAACGCCGTATCCTGAATGTGATCAAAAACAGGATATGGCTCATAATCGCGATACTTAAGTCCACGAAAACGCAGTCATTAAGAAAAAAAAAAAAGAATTGTATCAGAACTTACATAAATTCAGAACATCACAATCTGTAAAATGTAACAAAGTCACATTTACAAAAATCCAAAAATGAAACAATTGTCAGAGACAATTAGTACATCAGAGAAAAAAAAGATAATATTGGGTCAAAAGAGATCAATTGCAATCAATCAATTGCAAAAACGAGAATAAATATTTAACTCACGCTCAAAGCAAATTCAGGATAAAAAAAGAACTCAAACAGCAATGAACTGCATGAATAATTTTACATTTGTTGAAATATGTTGGCATACTGCAAAACCCCTTAAAGCTGCAAATAAACCTGGACTTTTTGTTCATGACAGCAGCGGTGCAGTGCACAGTGTGTGTGTGTGTGTGTGTGTGTGTGTGTGTGTGTGTTTCTTACAGTTCACAGTTCTGCCACAGAAGCTCGACTTTGTCCTGTAGGTAAATATTTGTACCACTAGATGGCAGCACTGTCATGCTGAATCTGTTGAGCTGACAGAGTTCACAAAGCGGCTGCCCGATGTGTGTATGTAATGTAATGTAATGTCCTCACATACACACATGTAGATCAGATGATGAGAGCGAGTGTTGATGAAACTGTCACACTTTTCTGATACTGTTGGTCAAATTTTACACAATAATTTCATTTAAAAAATCCTCTGCTTCAACTTTCAGTAATAGTTTGCAAATCAGTAACAAACGAACACATTAAGTTACATTTTTCAGTGTGTCTTTCCTTGTCGATGAATTAAGTACATTTAATGATATTTAAAGGTGACATATGAAACATTTTAGCAGTTACAGTACATGAAAGTGGAGCACATTGTGTGCTAAAGTCGTTGCACTGGCTGCCTGCGAGACGAAGGATAGATTTTAAGATCCTTTTACTCGTCTGTAAAGCAGGAAATGGTCTCGGTCCAAAATACATTTCTGATTTACTTTCATGTTTTTGTGATCCCACTTGTGAAACGGGCGGTGTGAATACCTGAGGGTCTGCTACACGCGTCAGCTCATATAAAGCAAGACTTCAAACATTACTGTTCACTGTGTGTGGCCTCTCAGTGAACCACATGCAAAAGTTCAATTTAATTTGTAGCTATTTTGGCTTTTTTTTTCTCAGTTTTCATTTAGTAATTTTACATGAAATTTCTTATTTGTCACCGTTTTTGTATTTTTCTATCAAAATTTTATTTGTTTGTTGCTTTATGTTTTTTTTTTATTATTTGTTTTGTTCATATCTCATTTTTAATGTGTTTCTACGCCTGTTTAAAGGACTTTGAATCATATTGCGTCTGTATGGTGTCAGATGAAAAAACCCCTTGCATTTCCTCGCCTTACCAATCCTTTACGAGAAGGGCTAGTAGCCTAGTGTGTGCTGTGGTGAAGTGTTTGGCAACGTAATGAAAGTGAACTTAGGACTCGAAACTGGTCACATAGAGTCAAACGCAGGCCGCCTGTGTGAAAACCAACACTAGACTAAACATTACAGACATTTCTTGATATTTTGACCCTCTCAGTTGAGATTGAACCAAACATTTTGCAGCACTTTTACCACGTTTTTATGCTACAATCAGACAGTTAGGAGTGACTGAGTAACTGATCTTTAATTGGCGCCAAAATGTTTCATAAAGCATCTTTAAGGTAACTGTGCCAAAGGAACAAGAACAAACTAAACTAACCTGGAAAACTGGTCCCAGGTTCCTCACGGCAGATTGAAAGAACCATGTAGGTTGATTAGATTATCGAGGTTGTACATGATATTTGTAAAATGACTCCTCAAGCTTGCGACTGGTTCATAATTTGAGATAATATGAGTCATAAAAGCCTGAATCAACTGAGACCCGTGGCAGGGACTGCTCTGACATTTGCCACCATGTCGTCTTTCACATTTATCACTTCGTATATAACAAAAAGTACTGCAAAACCCCCGACCACACACTGACAACGACCTCACATCCACTCTAAAACTGTTCTCATGAGTCCTGAACTTCTCCAGCATCCTATCCAGGTCCTGCAAATACAAACCGGTGGTAGCTCTGATTGCATTAACGTAGTCTGATGGACGTCTGCGTGTCTGAATATTGAGTCGAGCCTCATGGATCAACATCTGGAGGTGGAAGTAGGCTCCGTTGACCCAAATTTTGAGGCCACGGGTGTTCATCTGTCCGTCGTGCAGCAGGGAGTTTCTGAGGATGGTCAGTTGGTTGCTCAGCTGCTGTTCCAGTCGCCATAATTCCTCCTGTAATCGTTGGTCGTTGGTCAGGAATGTCTGATGGCGCCTCAGATACTCTAACATTGTGTCGCGGACAGCTGAGGCCTTTTCTTCACCAAATACACGTCGCACCATGCTGTAAGTTTCATCAGCTGTCTGAGTTGTGCTCTTGATGCAGATCTCTATGATCATGGAAATCACCAAAGCTCCGAGTCCAACAGCATTCGGGAAGTGAGTCATCGGAGCCAAAGCCGTCCCCAGTCTCTCGATGTAGGCTGGCACGTTGTTGACCATGTCATTGGAGAAGGTCTGCAGCACAGCGTTAGAGTCCATGCCCGCATATTTCAGCAGAGACTCATCTATGCCCACATCCGGTAAAAGGCATGGGTTGCGTAAAGCGGTGTGATAAAGCACAAGAGCATAACTGTCACAGCTCTCACCCATGTTTTTCCACTCGACCTGAGACACCAACACAGAGCAAATGTGCCACGACCAACAGACTCAACGGCCGGCGATTCAGTCTGTGAGATGAATTCGAGTCAGCTTCCTCAGAAAAGCAGCAGCTAATCAGGCCTCTGGACAGTAAAATGATGTATTTTCTGGTGTGCAGATCTGTTAGCCTCGTGAAGCACTCAGTGGAAAGGTACTGACTAAAGCCTTGTGACTGTCCTGAGCTGAGTTGCGTTTCCTGGAAATATGAGATTCATTTAGTTATTTGAACCATATAAGGAGGTGCAAAGGTCATCCTCATGATATAGTGAATAGGGGAACACACTGTCTGTGCTCTCTAGAGAGGAAGTGCTAACCGCAGTCTGCTAACAGTGAAACATAAATACACAGACAGAAAGAGACTCTTTGCAGTCCGCAGACTGCAGCTGCCGATGGCTGCGTTTGCTCCACAGACACTAAATCTTTCAGCAAACAGAGCCATCACGGTTTAAGGCTTCGGCATGACGGCTATCACCATGTTTTTTTTTTGTTTTGTTTTTTAAGTCAGAGGTGAGGAGGAGCTGTGGAGAAAAACACTGCTATTGACTGCATGACATCTAAAAGATGGCTTGCAGCTGTCTGTCCCTCATAGTAGCCCTCATTAATTATGCATAAATTTAAGATCTTAATATGATTTAAACCTGTGCAGGGCTGTATAGTGCAACATATATGTCACACGTGCTCTGAAATAATTGATCTGAAAACACTCTAGTAGCACCCGTGCAACAGGATGTGTGTGAGAGAAGAAACTTTTGTGATATGCACCACGCTTTTCTACTTGGCAGCTGTAATCTTTCCTACGGTTTCCCATATGTGTAACGTTCATACATTCAACTCAAAATCCCACAATTCTCAGCAAACATTCCCCATAACCTCATTCTGGAGGAGTGGCATCCCTTCCAAAAAGAAAGGCACAAAATATGTTATCACTGGAGTTAAATGCACATTCATTTTATTTCAGCAAAGTGTGAGTGTCTGTTATGCTTTTTCTCTGTCCTGAGCAATGACTCTGACGGTGTGCCTCATTCACGCTTCACACACACAGCTTTGCTCACACACTTGGCTACATCAACACTGACGTTACTACGTTTTTGTTTTAAAAGGCGAGTTTTTTGCAGCGGAGAGGACAGAGATCTTTTAAAAATGAATATGTAGTTGCCTGGATGAAAGCGCCAAGAGGAGGAGATGGGCTGATGGACAGTAACAAGAGTTGAGG
>JAQLOL010014478.1:0-11191 GCA_029783665.1 Naso thynnoides
AAATTTATAGGTTTACCCCTGTGTTCCCTTTTCTAATCTATCTGGATGTAACCGGTAATGACCACATTTTTTTTAGCAGGAGGGAAATTTACATCCATCAACATATTTGGTTGGCCCATGATTTAACCAACAGGAATATGAAGGAAGTTGTATGCAGTTTGAAATTCTTGAATGTCTGTGGGTGAAGTTGGCTTGATAAAAAAAACTCCTATATTTTTAAAATTCTATTTGTCACCATGGAGGATGAAAGATTCAATAACAGAGAAGCCCCAAGTTGAAAAGAGAGGTACATGTGGATGGTCGGTCTTGAAGGAAATGGCAAAGAATGACTGGAGACTTACAGAAGAGGCCTGTGGGATGAGCTCTAATGGTAAACTGTTGGTTGTGCTGTGGAGGAGAAGTAAGAATGGGGATCTGGGAGGTTTGTTTGAGGAGAAAACAGTCAGTACAAAGGAAGGGGCTGCAGCACATGCTGCAAGTCAGCTCAGGCATTTCGCTACCCTACACCTACCCTTGTTGGGATGAATGGACATTGCGTCTCTGTCCCATAGAAGCTATCACAGTATCACAGTTTCCAGTAGCTGCACCATTGTCAGGAACCGATACACACTTGTGTGCACTGGGCAACCAAAATGACTGCTAGTCTCTCCAACTGAATGCATTTAAAAGGCATCAGAGGATCTAAAGTAAATGAGTTATGTAAAGTCCTGTGTCACATCTAGTGCATCCGATTACTGCATCTTTAAAGTCACATATTTTGGAATGGCCTCACCCCTTGTTCTATTCTGCATTTGTGAGAATGCTTTTTTAATACCAGCACTGTTGTAAGAGCATCTCTGTCTGAGATGACAATTGTTTCCACCAGACCAAGAAATGGGAACATTTAAAAAACCTACAGTATGTTTTTGAACTGCCTATGATGTGATCTTTCAATAGATTGTGACTGGCTGAGCTTGGTTTTCCTTTACTCATCCTAACATCAAAACTTGTTACATGGCAGAAACAAAGCAAACATATGTCTATTTGGAAAGAAAAATATAACAACACTGATCAATGAACCCTGTCAGTTCATCTTTACCACATATCGTGAAACATATTTTGTTTTCAAAGCTATTTGCAGGCTATTGTTAGCATGGATAATGAATGTTAGCTAACATTAGCTAGCTGAAGTTACTTACTGGAAGATATTTTAGATAACTGCTGTTACGACTGGCTCTGAAGCCAAAAACTGGAAACAATGCAAAAAACACTGATGAGATCTCTAAAGAGGAACTTCAACTGGAAGCGACCAACTCTACCACATAGCAGCAGAGACAATCTGGCAACGAGTGCTCTCAGAATCCCTGCTTATATGCCGCCTTGATTGTAATTGGCTCCAGCTGTGAGATGAGCAGCTCACATGCCACCTGAGGATCCAAGCCCAGCCTCTGAAAACAAGGAAAACAGACATGCCCCATACCTCTGCCAAGCTTACATGACCAGAAAACCAAAATACCACAGCTTGGATGCAGTGTTGAATATGAGGTGCATGTTGTCAGTGTAAAAGAAAACAGAACATTCCAACGAAGGAGCAACACAAGCTGCAGGGTGAAGGTCTGGAGAGAGACTGGCAAACTAGACAGGCAGGCTTAAGTCAACTGGCGAGCATTGCGCAGGTGCTCTCAGTGACTAATTAGCACCTCCAGCTAGGGACCTGAAACACACAGACAATGGGGAAGGCAGTACACAGCACTTACACACACACAGGACAAGGCGATGGGCTGAGGGTCTTAACACTGTTTAGTAAGAGCAATGCATTCTGAAGGGATAGTTCACCCAAAAATAAAAGTTCAGTCAGCATCTACTCACACTCATATGGATCGAAGGGTGGGTGAAGTTTTTTAGTTTACAAAACACTGTTGGTGTTTCAGAGGAAAAGGGTTTGCAGGTATCTCCCAAACAGTTGAAGCAAATGGTGACCAGGATTCAAACATAAACAAAACAAATAATAAAACCGTAAAATGCCTTCATACTGCTCATACAAAGTAATCCAAGTGTCCCAAAGCCCTAACATGCCATGTTATTTTAAAGAATATCAAGGACTCCATGTTTTTTGCCTTATTGTTTACTGTAGCCTGTAGATTCTAATAAGGGAGCCTCATTCACATTATGCAAAAACATGGCATTCATGTAAGGCTAAAAACATGGCGTCAATGTTTTTAAAGCAACATTGCACGTCGGGGATTCAGGACACTTGTATTAGTTTGCATGCGCAGTATGGAGATATTTAATGCTTTTATTATGCATTTTATTTACATTTTAATCCATTTAAAACCTTTTCCCTCCGAAACAACAACTGTGTTTTGTGAACCTGAAAACTTAAAACACCCTTCCATCTGTCGGAGTGTGAATAGATAATGACTGAACCTTCATTTTTGGGTGAACTATCCCTTTAAGAGACCATCCATAACTTTGACTGATATTGTAAGTTTAAATTACTTTCACTGTGTTGTAAGTTCTGGCCATCCATGACAGAAGATCAGACAAAGTAGAGAACATTTTGGAATGGTGTAATGGTCCTTTGGCTGTAGTTGAGCCTGTTATCATCAGGAGGTGGAGCTTTTGCTTTAAAACAAAACAACTTCCTTTCATTCATTATCAAGATTGACACTGACTAAACAAATGAAAATACAAAAATAATTTTAAGTATATTTTGAAAACAGAAATATAAATAAATTATTTAGCATATGCTAACAGAATATTGGATTTTCCACTAACTTCCCGTTTTTCAGTGCACAGAAACTGGGAGGAGTTGGGGTGAATACAGCGGAGTGGAGATGCAGGAGGAGGGAGGACAGTGGATAAAAAGAGGGCGCTGCAGAGCATCAGGCTGTACCGCCTGCAGATCCAGATCAGGTAGGAGGATGAGTAGGACTCTGCTGTGGTTGATGGCCTCTCTGGCCTTTGCCTCGCTCACTTCTTTGGCTGATGCATCATTGTAAGTAGACGGGCATTACATTTACACAACTCACCTTGAGATAAAACATATCAATGGAAAACAGGGCTAACATGTATGATTGTTATTTGTTCATGTCCTTGATATTCAAATAGTTAATGTTTAACCTCTAGTTGGAGCAAAAACAGTATCAGGGGCTCTCTCCATTTTAAATTCAAGTGTTGCCTGTGGATATCAATATCCATTTATCCTTTAAATCAGTCCTATATTTACCCTTACATATGTGAAGCTGTAATCCACTTAGCTGTTTTAATTCTTATGTGACATAGGCTATAGGCTAGCAAAGTTTCAAAAATATTTGTAAACATATTATAGCAGGTCTTAATGAGATGACTTTTTCATCAGGATGTGGGAATAGATGGCAGCAAGAGGTTAAAAAACAAACAAACAGAAAAACCTCAGCAACACTGCTGCCATACAGCAGGCTAGTGGACAAAAAATAAACTGTTGTCTTTAAGGAGACATTTGGAAGATTCTTAGCTTTGTCTGTGCCATCACAGCAATAAACCTGGCATTTTAAGCCCAAACATAACTTTTTTTCCTTTCCTTTACCAAGTGGTGTTCTGTCCCAAAACCCAATCGGATCTTAACGACAGAAAAAAGAACAAAGCTAGTGTTAAGAAATTAGTTATATTCAGAAATTTACTGTCATGCGACTTTATCTATTTATACCTGCTGAGTGACATTAGTCTCTAATTTGACAGGATCAGCAGAATGTATTTATCTCTGCGCTTCTCCTTTCTGTTTTCTGCCTCATATCAGATGAGTCATTTATTTATTTAGGAAATAATGCTGTGATGTTTTATCATTTGTTTTGTGTCAGTGTATTCACTTTTTTCACTCTGATGTAAAGAAGACCACGACTGGTTGATATGTCATATCAGTCAAGAAAGACTACATTAAATTAGTTTGCTTTTAGACCATAGCTTAAATTTTTAAACTGCGACAGAAAGCAGTAGTTTAGAGGCCTGACAAACTTAGGTAGGCCTATATATGTGAATAAAGCTGTAAGCATTAACACTGGAGACTGATCTCTGACTGTTAACTGTCAGCATGGTTTTCTAATGATTGCAGTAAATTGGCCTACACTTTGCTCAGAGTTTGCACAGTGATAGTTACACCACACACAGCAAACAGAAGCCACAGCCATGATGAAATATTGTATTGATCCTCTGAGAGATTAAAAAAAATGTGTATGAAGTCCATGCAAGAGCTCATAGTTCTATCTTTAGCAAATGTTTTTTTTTCCCCTGTGTATGTATGTATGTGTGTATGTATGTATGTATGTATGTATGTATGTATTAATGTATGTAGGTTTTTTTGTTTGTTTTTAGCAGTTTGGGTCAAGTGAAACTGATACCCACAGAGTCGAGGATGTTCTTTATTTAAAGAGGTCACAATCAAAAAAGTTTGGCATTCACTTTTCTAAAAAGTCTACCTCCATTAAAATGCCTAAAATACCTGCAATTAGAAAGAACACGTTTGTCATCATTCTCCCTCCTGCACCATGGCTACAGAGTTTTCTCTATGTATCTCTCTGTGATGCTTTGCAGGTTGGTGATGTCTGCCCCCAACTTATTGCGTGTGGGAACAAAAGAAAACATCTTTGTGGAGTGTCAGGACTGCAAAGATGGACAACTGAGTGTCAGAATCAGTGTTATGAAGTATCCTACCAAATTATCGAGACTGGCAACAACAGCTTTGACCCTAACCAAGGAAAATAACTTCCAGGGTCTAGGAGAAATAACGGTATGCATAATACTGTATTTGTATAAATGTTACTTTCAGTACAACATACTGACTGTGTCTCTATATACTGGTTTCAGATCCCTGTTGACGGTTTCAGTAAGAATCCCAACGTTAAGCAGTATGTGTACCTGCAAGCTGAGTTTGAAGGTGAGCAACTGCTAGAGAGAATCGTCCTAGTGTCCTTCCAATCAGGGTACATCTTCATCCAGACTGACAAGACCATATACACCCCCAACAGTAAAGGTGAGTTTAAACCACACTGTTAAAACACCATCCATAAAAACAACTGCAGAAATTACATCATACAGTTTATTATTTTTACTTTTTTTTTTTAAGTTTCTCTCCAGAAAGTGAGAGGAAAAGGGATAGATATTCCACTTGAATCTGTGCTGTTTGATTGTTCTCACCTTGGTGCAAATCGACAGTCTTCAATATCCCGTCTCTTCCTGTGTTTCAGTTCGTTACAGGATGTTTGCACTGACGCCCGGCATGGAGCCCGTAGAAAGGGATAACACAACTTCCGTTGCTGTTGACATTGTGGTATTGTAATATAACTTTTACTAACACACAAGTAGGTTACATATACATACCTATATCTGGGAGTATGAAGTGTCTTGATGAGGTAATATCACTGATGTTAAAAAATGTTTAAATTTATACACAAATTACCCAAAAAACCAAAACACATCCACCAAACCTTGTGTCTTTTCTACCACTTCCAATAAAGATGGTGGCTGAGTTACACACTGAACATAGCTTTTCTAAGAAAAGAGAAAAGTTTGACTTTTATCATTGATTGTAGACAAGACTTGTTTTATAGCATGGATTTTCTCTCTACTTTGTAAACTTGCACACATCTCTGTTAATGGTTGTCAATATTCTTTATTTTTAGACCCCTGAGGGGATCATTTTTCCACAAGGTCCAGTTGTCCTGAAATCAGGCATCCTTATTGGAGAGTACCAACTTACTGAGCTTGTGAGGTGAGTATCTATCTATCTATCTATCTATCTATCTATCTATCTATCTATCTATCTATCTATCTATCTATCTATCTATCTATCTATGTCGTCTGTCTGTCTGTTGACAAACCAACATCTTTTTGTTTCACTTTGTTAGCAAAAGAAATTAGACAGCAGCTTGCCAAAAACCAACTAAGCTGAACTAAACCTGCTGAAATATGACGAATGTGGTAGAGCAGCAGCCGCCACCTTCGACACTAACTGAAGCAACTCTTCAATAGCCAAGCAACCTTTTTAGAAGCAACGGAACATCATTTTGGAAATAGCTTCTTGCTGTCTTACACTTCATATCATCACATTAAACTTAAGACAAGTGCTAGAAGACAATTATCTTAAATAAGCATAGCAACTGGAAACAAGAGGAAAAAGCTAGCCTGGGTAACAAGCTATCATACAAGTTAAGAGACTCTGACCACCTAACTGTCTCTTCCAAGACCTGTGAAAGGATCTTGTGAGAATGATCAGTTTTACCTAAACCATAATCTTTTTCTGGCCTGAACAAAGAATATTAGCTTTAAGTAGTTTGTACAAAGTGTGCAATGAAGAAACAACATGTAGGCTTGCAAATCATTTGCTTTTGTATATTTTGCATTTAATACGTCAACATTTGCTCTGGTCCCAAGCACAAATAGTAAAACCAGCAGTACAGTAGTCAGTTGACATTTATATACATCAGTTTTTTAGCATTTTAACACAAACATGATTGGTCTACCACAGAGCTTTTAGGAGGCTTTAATTTTGCCAAGGAACCAGGCTAGCTTTTTACCCCTGTTAGCATGTTTGTGCTGAGCTAACTGGCTATTGTATATTTCACAGATAAATCAGGATTAATTTTCTGGTCAAACTCTCAGCTGAAATGTTAACAGTAACTGTAGAGTAGTGGTAATAGTTTATTTTAAAGTAAATATTAACTGTACATAGATGGGCAGATGTTAAAAAAAACAACAACAACAACAAAAAAACAAGTAACTTTGCCTAATCCCAATAAACTATAAACAAAAATAATCTTCCTAAATAGGCATGAAATAAAGGTATAATCATTCTATGTATTGGACACATCGCTAGCTGCCGTGAAAACTTTAAAGGTTTTATTTTTAAAATTTTATATTTAGGCAAAATAACAATTTTTTAAAAATTACAGTTTTTAGAAAGGTGCAAAAAATGATTGTGGTTGCGAAATAATAAATCTGAAAAAATAAGTTGGATGTAAAATGATCATTTTGTTTAGATGGTCAAAGGCCTGAGAGCCAGCAGTCTGATGACTTTGATACCACGTGGCACTGTATCTCTCTGTTGTTAGTGAACAAGATTATCCTGGGCAATGGTTTGAAGTTGTCTAAAGGACCTTTTAAATCATATTTTTTCTCAACTTAAGCGTTCCTGGACTTGTCCTTTGCAGCAGCTGATTTTTTTTTTCTTGGTACTTCAATTTACGTAAGTACTGTATATGCAGTTTCAAGATATTATGAAAAATGAATAATTAATGAAAAATTATCCTTGCATGTCTATGTGTAGTCCTGGATTGTGGAAGGTGGTGGCCAAGCTCCACAGCAACCAAAATCAGAGCTACTCTGCAGAGTTTGAGGTCAAAGAATATGGTAAGTGCCCTATCTTGTGTGTGGTTATTTGGAAGCTATAATGCCCTATTATGTTAACATGCAAAAACCTTCAAATTTCAGTGCTGCCAAGTCTTGAGGTGAAACTAACCCCCGGGAGCCCTTTCTTCTACTTGGACAGTGAAGAGCTCACAGTAACCATCAGAGCAACGTATGTAAAGTCCCTAGTTTTGTGGCTTAAGAGACCAGTTTGATTGGTATGTTGTTTAGAGGAGAAAATAAAGGGTGTGGTTACTCATTTGTTGATGTTTGTCTTGGTTTACTCTATTGTGGGCTTACAAATGCCCTTCTCATGTGGTTTTAGGTATCTATTTGGTGAAGAGGTAGACGGAACGGCCTATGTGGTATTTGGAGTTATAAAAGATGGTCAAAAAAGGGGCTTTCCAAAATCTTTAAAGAGTGTGCAGGTGAAGGCATACTACACTGTTTTCTGTCTAGTTTTGTGGTTGACTTGTTAAAGCCAGGATAACAGGAATTTCGTTTTTGTACAGTGTACGAAACTGTTCACGGACTTTATTTCAAGGCACATTTTTTCATTTTGTTGCATTAGATTGAGAGCGGTCATGGAGAGGTCACACTGGAAAGAGAGCACATCATGGACATCTTCCCAGAAATTGAGAAACTGGTGGGGAGTTCTATATACGTTGCTGTCAATGTGCTGACGGAAGATGGTGAGAAAGACAAGATCTGAGGTTGAATGTGTTTAGTAATCATGTGTGATTCTTAATAATTCAGCAGCTCAAATTTTGCTCAGTTACTTTATTTTATTTGTGTCTGGCATTTCCCAAATATATAACCAGATATTTGTCCGTATAAATTGATTTGAGAAGGTAAATTTACAAAAAACAAAACAAAACAAAAACAAAAAACTAACCCCCCCCCCATAACATTAATTCATATAAGTTTGTGTGAATATATTTGTGCACCAACTCACAGGTGGTGAAATGGTGGAGGCAGAGTTAAGAAATATTCAGATCGTCACAACGCCATACACCATCGACTTCAAGAGAACACCCAAATATTATAAACCGGGAATGTCCTTTGATGTTACGGTAAAGTACAAATTTACATTTAAATACATTCACACCAAAAATATGGCTTGATTTATACCTTTATAAAAGATCCATCCCAGAAAACATTACTCTTCTGAAATACAGTCACCCAAAATACACAGACAACAATATATTCAAACAAAAATAAAAATGCTGTTTAAAGTTCCATTAATAACTGTAGCTGATTTGCAATGGTCTATAATGCAACAGATTTTTAGAATTCTTCTACTTACTATTCATTACTATTTGTATGGTACTTTAAAAAATTTCAATAAGTGCACAGTCAGTGTAGTTTGCAGCAATAGTGTTAATCTGACTTTAAAGGACAATTTCGGCATTTTTTAACCTGGGCTCCATCACCATGAGTTTGCATGTAGGAAAGAGGGATGGCTCTAAAAATCAATTAAAATCATGCAGTATCGAGGGAGCTAGGACCTACCTGTGGCCATTAGCTACAGGTAGGACCCAGCATGAGACTTTGCTCTTGTTTTTGTTTTTGTTGTTGTTGTTGTTGTTTTTATTGTTTTTTTATTGCTTGTTTTATGTTTTTATGATTATTTATGTAAAGCACTTTGTTTCAGTTGTGGTTCTTTTTAAAGTGCTCTATTATAAAACAAATAAAGGACAAATAAAGTTGAGTTGAGTTGAGAGTTGAGCTGACAGAGATAGAATGGCAGTGGCCGGGGCAAGTACAAATCTCAGAAAAACATCCTTAAAGTCTTATTTTTGAGGTGAAACAGTGGCTCGGCTCATTATAGGATATATCTCTGGCCTATTTGGAAAACTCAGTTTATTCAACATGGCCCAACTTTTACAAAAACAACTTTAATATATAATGTTAGCTTAGCTTACTGTTTCTTCAGCACGTGTCTCTGTAGCCGGAAACACCAGCTAGGTGACAAAAGACTTTAAAAGGACATTTGTATTCCCCTGCCACATTCATGCACTGTCCCTTTAAGGTTCATTCCCTTAGAGTCATGGCTGGGTACAGGTTGTTTGTTGTTGTATTTTTGTGCCATATTAGCTGCTACTCTCCATTTGAGGTTTACACTCCTCCTTAAGGTATTCTTTTGACATGGGTGCTTCAGGTTGCTAGTAAGAGTGGTAAGTTATTATACGTCACTGGTGAGAGTTAGACTGACAGGAGAGAAGATCTGGTTAAAAAGAGACATTTCATTTTGTACTTATTTTGAGTGTCCATAAAGTCAACCAGATTGAGGTGGTATTCTATTTGACTGTGTATTATTTTATTTTCACATTACACCAGCTCGTTACAAATAAAAAAATTTTTGTTTTAATTTGGAGTTATTCGCTGTTGTTCATGAGTAACATAGAGGTGACTCTCCAGAGTAGGGGTGATTTAATCCTGTAGCTGTTGGGAAAGGGATGAAGGGGGCGGATACATTTTACCACGGCTAACTACAGGTACCGTACCCCTTTCAGATACAATCTGTGACATTGAAAGGACCTTTAGTCCCCATCCCCTATCACTTGCACACTACAGTATAGGTTTAAATTAGTTGTGTTTGGGAGGGCCGGGACCTGATTCTGGGTCTTCCTGCAATCTGAGGATAGAGTCAGCGTTCCCCTATTACACAGGTACAGCTCTGCCTGTTACATCTCCACTCTTGGAACCGCACTTTTCTTCAGGTGTAATATGCTTTGGGTCAGGGTTATATCTAGATGGCTTGCAGTAGTCGTCAGGGTGAAAATGGTCACTGCAGACCTGATAGTCAGCCTGGTGAAGAGTGTCGGCCAGAGTGTTGGGGTCCATTTGTAGCTCAACTAGTCACAACTGCAGTCTCTCTGGGTCCAACAACGGCAGTCTATAGAAGATGTGCCTATCGTATTTACTGATCTTGTTGGTGCAGTTTGGAAATGCGCACTCTCGAGCCATTTTCTGTCTGTTTTAGCCAATGATGTAGAGTTAAATGTCTTTACACCACACACTAACACACTTCCGCTAAACACTATGTGCATGGCACGTGGCAACTCTGCTCGTCTGTCTCCTCGTCTCTCTCTCTCTCTTTTTCACGCAAAATCACGCAGCCACGTGTGATTGCCCCAGGATGTAAACACTATACTATACTAAACTTTACTACTATAATGAGCTGAGCCTGTGTTTCGCCTCAAAACTAAGACTTTATGGACATTTTTCTAAGATTTGTATTTGCCCCAGCCACTGCAGTTCTATCTCTGTCAGCTGCAGCTGCAGGTAGGTCCTAGATTCCTCGGTATTGCACAGATTTTGTTGGTTTTTAAAGTCATCTGTCTTTCCTACATGGAAATTCATGCTGATGGAGCCCAGGTTGACAAATGCAGAAATTGCCCTTTAAAGGAGGAACTTAAGTATATTTTTACAAAATAACAAGGATTCTTGTGGACAAATGCGCATTGTCACAGTTTGTCTACTAAAAGTGTTTGTTAAATGCCGCTGATCAGCTCAGAATGATATATAAGTGTAGGCCATTTAAAAGTGTTATGTTCTTGGGATAAGCTCAAAGGAAACTTTGGTCTCCTTGTCACTCCATACTTAGCTGTTGTTGTTATCAGCCATGTTTCACCATTTTTTTAGGGAATATGTGGAAAGACGGAGGAATCACATTCTTCTCCTAGTACTTCTGGGGAGCATAAAAAAACAGATAATTTTTCCTACATCACAATTTAGTCGACACGGCTGTTTCCTTTTCCCATTTTGGACATTAACAATTACCACTTCAAGTGAGCGTTTTTAGGGGCTGAGCCTGTAAGTCTAGCCT
>JAQLOL010014479.1:0-11187 GCA_029783665.1 Naso thynnoides
TTTTTTTTTTTTTTTTTTTTTTACACAATATTAGACAAAGGGGTTGTAATTTAAAACAACGTAACCATATACACAGTGACAACAGTACAAACACCTGAGATATGTTGCTGTTCACATAAAGTGCACATAAGTACAAGTTACATCCTCACAAAAATCACACAATCATTAAATGAATGAGTGTATTTCCATGGCTCCATCATGGAATAATGGCTTAGAGGTCCTAGCAAAAATAATATAGGCTGATGTGTAACAGCTTTTTCAAAATAAAAAAAATAAAATGAAAAAAAGCAAAAGATAAACACCAAAATAAGAGATACTTCAATAGCACTTCAGTAGTCTAAATAAGATTATGGAAAAATTCTCACAGTGAAGCTGTTTTAAAATCATTTGTTCTTTTTTTTTGTTGGTGTGTCCTTGCAACACAACACGCTATTTGAGTCCACAGAAAACTGTAGTGTTGATTCACCCATCCAAATTTGATCAGGTGTCTCGTTAGATTCAAGTTTCTGATCGAGCACCCGAAGGAGCTCGGATGACATGAATCTGATCTGCCCGTGTCTTCTCCTCTCATCTTCATCAGTGAGCCAATGCCTTTAGCTTTACTATAAGTCTTCTGTACTCATTAAATGTAGCCCATCCAATCCTATGAATAAACACAATTTTTAGACTAAAACTACAGAAAGAATTATAAATTACTTCATATCCACTATCTCTATCTATCTAAACAAGCAGATGTAGGACGGCAAACACCATTTTCTTACTGAACTTCCTTCCCTTATATGGCTTCTTTAGATGTCTCCACGATGACCTTCCTCATCCCAACAACATCAAATCCAAACTGACTAAGGCCGAGCAACAGCAAGAGCCACACCATGCCGTATAAGCTCCACATTAGGACAGTAAAGTCCCAGCGTTGCAGAGTCCGGGGGGAAAAAAGAAAAGACCTGATGTGCAAAAGGTCCAGATGTGAAGTGACCTGTCTCCACGGCGACCTAGTAGGGCAGCATCTCCGGATCCTGCTTGCGCTTGCGATGGCAGCCTGAACAAAGCGCCAACCTGTCCATCCTGATCAGTTCCCTCCCCAGCGGAGTGGACTGTCTGCTGCCAAACATCTGGTTGGTGGTGTTGGGGAAGCGATCAGAGAAGAGCGACACGTAGCTGGGTGAAGGCTCCTCTGGCTTCAGCTGTCCCTGCAATCACACGGGGGCAGAGTCGCAGTCTGATGTTTGTTGACTACATGTGGCTCGCAGGCGAAGCTCTCATTAAATTAATCAGAGACAAATGAGGCTTAATTATCCTATAATCCGATTTAGATAAAAACTACAGAATTAGACTTATGGCTGATATTAAAATGAGTTGAATGAGTTCACATCATTCAGTGCGTCAGGCAGTTTTTAAAGTCCAGTGTTGCATCGCTCAGTAATGAGAATGTGATGTAGGATAAAGACAAGAATGAACATATTTTAGCCTTATTTAGTGTCAGGCAAAACAATGGAATTTAAGGTCATAATCATTGTGATTTATTTAGAGGATTAGCACTGAAAATGTATTTAGATACAGGTACAGCCTAGTTGTTTATTTCACAACATTTGTGAAATGTATGCACACATGTAGTCTTACCATGTGATCATAGTTCCTGAGAAAGCCCCAGCTCTTCTCCCTGTGGGCCAAAAACACAGGCTACTGGTCAGTGCTGTGTGCTGAAAAAGTATAAATACTTGGTTACTGTACTTAAGTAGTTGTTTTGAGTATCTGCACTTCACAATTTCTATTTCTGTAGATTTTCACTTTTATTACATTTTCCAAAGAAAATAGCCACTTTTACTCCATCACATTTCAAATGAGCGTCTTAGTTACTCGTTACTAAGAAATTGGATAGCCAATGATTTTTCTGTTTTGTTTTCGTTAGCCAATAATGTTGGATCACAGACTGGAAGAAGCTGGATCATTGGTTAATCGTGTTGGGCTCGAGTGCAAACAGGTGCTCATAAGCTGCGGTACAGGTAATGACTGTTGTTACTTTGGCTGCTGCTGTCCTCATGTTTTATGTTTGATTTTTAAATCATTGTGTTGTTATGACGCAGAAGCAGTCGCCCAGGTGCAGATTCAGCTTGAGCTAAATTTTTTGCCTATTGTGTTCAAATCCAGCCCACAGGAGTTTAGAAAGCTAAGAACACTTTCTGAAAGCACTTCTTTTTTTAAAATCACTTTATTTGCTTTTTGTTTTATGGCAGAGATATTCTGGCCTTATGAAGACCAGCGGCTGATAAATGAAGAATATACAATATAATATAGAAAATAGTAAATGAAGAATAAATTTTTTTTTAAAAGTCAAACTGGACTGCTTTTTACATGTGCTTTTACTTTTAATACCGAAGTACCTTTATATTCATTTTTGATAGGCCTACTTAAGTAGGCTACAGTAAATATCAGCTTTAAGACTTTTACTCAAGTTCTATTCTAATCGGCGACTTTCACTTTTATCAAAGTCATTTTCCATTTAGGTATCTTTACTTTTTCTCAAGTATGGCTTTTGGGTACTTAATACAAGACTGCTATTGGTTTAACTGCTATAGCTACTTAACCTAATAATAAATTGAAATGAACGGCCACAGTTACTTGGACGGTTCGGTGGCAGGTGCCCTGGCGCACAGAGTGTAGCTCTCACCAGTCCCTCACTCCTCTCTTCTCACTCCAGACCAGCTCTTTCCACAGTTGGTCCTGTTTCACGGGATCATTCCCAACGTTACTCGGATTCAGCTCCGCGGGGACGCGGCGCGTCCTGTCCGCCGGCTGCGTCGTTACCGGCCTGGTCCCGTTGTTGCGCTCCGGTAGCCGGTACCCTGCAGAGGATGCGCGCCGAACACCATTCAAGTCCATTCCGGTAGTCAGACTAAAAAAAAAAAATTGCTTCTGCACAACTAGAAAATCTAGCACGGGCTGTTACAGCCAGTAAAACAACCAAGTGGCTCAGTGGTTTCTGTGCAGAGAGCGGATTGTGTGGAGAAATCACTGCTATGGCTTTTGTTGACGTTTCCATGGAAACGGTGTCGCGTAGCAGGCACGTTACGTTACGCTACCTGAATACCATCAACCAGCCGCAGGAATTTTTCTTTTCCTTGAAAAATATTGTAACGTAAATGGTATCAAAGGAATCCTTACATGCACCAATTTAGAAATGAAATTAAGATATATGTTGAAACATTGGAAGGACTAACGAATAAGAAAGCAACCAGGACTGTTCAATCTACAAAACATTGAAGAACCCCTTTTTATATTGAAATTATTTTGTACCTCTTATTAATTAATTAATTTATTCTATTTCTTGTTCTTTTGTGTTTTGTGTTGTTTTGTCTTATTATGTCGTAGTTATGGCTTTTTCGTTCGTGTGTTAACTTTTGTCATAAAATGTGTGATGAATAAAGTGTTGGGATTTAAAAAAAGAGGAGAAAAGGAGAAAAAAATTTACAGTATTTCAAAAGAGCTAAATACGTTTTTGTTTTGTTTTGTTGGTTCAATTTCGATCCTTAAGCATCATCAAAATGAAGACAAACACTGAAGCTTCTATAGGCCTCACTGCACAGCAGCCCATGGATTCATACAATATTATTTGCTTTATGGTGGCAGTGCTTATGTCTATTGCCAATTAATTTTTGTTTTCAATGCTCAGAGGGGTTCTTAGTTTCATAATTTGAAGAACCATGTCAGCATAGGGTACAACAGCTTAGAAAGTAGGCCTTTTTAATCCTTAGATACACACGTGGGTCAAAAATGACCCGGTGAAGTCTTTTTCTTGCAATATCTTTATATTTCTAAATTTCTATCATTTCATATTCCAAGTATTCCTCAAAAAATATGTTTTTGATATCATTCCATTTAAAACGTTAACTTATCTTTCATACATTTTGAGGAATTGTGTTTTTGTATTTCTTCCCCAAGTTTCCTGAGTGGGTCAAAAATGACCCACATGCATTTCCTGTGAAAACTCATGGGAAGTTTTGATTCTTATCGGCTGCGGCTGTCAGGGACATGTTTACTGTCAACCACAAAGATTATATCAGAAGCATCACCCCTCCTCTGGAAGATCAGTGTACACTGTAAGATGTGATATATAAAAGCATTATCTGTCTTTTTTATGTCAGAAAATATTTTACGTGATAAAACCATCATAGGCCTAATTCAACAACATGGCAACATTAAAGTGTGCAGGCCTATGTATCACACATTCATTGTGTAAAAAAGTATGTAGTGTTACCATGTATTAACAAACTAGCTTATTTTATAGTTGGCTAACACCAGCTAGCCAACTCAAGAGGCTAACATCACTGTATGTATTGAGTGTGTGTGAGAATGTGTCCATGTGCACGAGTGCGTGCATTTATTTATATAGCTATTAATACTGGTCAACCCAATCATTATCCCTCCTTTTATGTTTCCTAACATAATGAAATGACTACACAGTCACAAATACACATAGGCAGTCACACACACACACACAAACACACAAATAATCTTAACATTTTCTATTAGCCAACTGTTATGTGTAATTTTCTTGTTTTTCAGTTATTTCCAAATGTTAAAAAGTGAAAATAAAAATGTTTTGATAATGAAATCTTCTTCTGTGGATCAAAATATAATACTAAATAAAACACAAGTGATTATTCCTATCCAAAATCACACAAATGGTATTTTGAACACATAAATTCTAATACAGGTCATTTCTGACCCATTTATGGAAGAGTGTATGGTCTAATCACTTGTGCATCCAAGGGTGAACAACATTTTTTCCCCCTCCAACATGCATTTTGACACACATTAGTGCAAAGGGCAACCACAAAAGTGACAGATTTGGGGAAAAGGAAGAATAGCTCTGAACTGACCCAAACCAGTGAGACATAATTCAGTCCGCAAAGAGCAAGGTCTTTGGCAGCTAAAGGCGCTGAGGGCTCAATAAAAACTGCCGTCCATAAGTATTACCACACTGAATGTGCCCTTACTGAATAGACATTAAAGGAAAGTGTCTAGCATGAAAAATTACCATCTGCTGAATGTGAAGATGGGCAATGTGTCGGTGAGAATGCATTTGTGTGAGAGGAGTATTGTATTTGTGAATTTTAAAATCAAAATAAGAAATGTATCATTTGGGAATAGACTTTTCTTATTTGGAAATATTTAAAATAGTATTTACTCTTAAAGAATTTAGTGCTTGGAGTTTTTTTTTTTTACACTTTTATTTTGAAGATCGGAAGAGAACACTAATCGCCTTTATTTTGAAACAGGATGTACTTTGGCTATGCAGCTAGCGTTCTCTTAGCGTACTGTGTGTGGATGTAAAGCATCAGTGAGAACAGACGGAAATAAATTCCTCCACTAGCTTCCAGTCATTTTCCTCATGAGCGAATTGAAACGAGCAACAAGGTCAAGGTAACGCAAATGTATTACTCATGTGCCGTTAGCTCATGAGGAGATTTATGTCGCTTCCGATTCGTAAAGTGCATTTTTAGTGGGCAGAATGCTTGGCCCAGTGTTTGGCTAGATAACGTTACTGAGGAGCTAACGTGGGTGAACATCACAGAAGGGACTTTATCTCTCCTGACAACTTTTTCTCTGCAGTGCATGAGCATAACATCCGAGGCAGATAACTGCTGATATTTACCACGCATGGGCGGAAAATTAAGTCAGTTAACGTGACTTTACGCTGCCAGCACGAGCAGGCTTTTTAACATATGCTAACCGGCTAACACTTTAATGCCAGCTATCCAACGTTAATGCTAGGTTAACGTCAATAACAGGTGAGTTGATGAGTAATCAATTAGACGAGTGTTAAGACGTGATAAGCTGACATAGCTTCAGTTGCCTTCGGCGCCACACACTTGTCAGACGAGGGCGTAACGTTAGCCGCCACTCGCCTCTTTACCCAAAGTGATTTTAATAATTTAATGGCACCAAAGCTAACTTAAGTTGGTTTGAAAACTGACAGGAAAAAAGGCAGATTAAAGCGTCACAAAGTGTATCTGTACGAAGGCTATGCAAAAACATTTTAAAGCGTGTCGCAATTTCTGTAAAGTAATATCTTTGTAGCTATTGTGTTGCTGTAAGTTAGTTGAATGAACACAGGTGGTTTCAATTATTCAGGTTGATTGGACCTGTCCTTTTGTGTGCTAATATGTTAAGGGTTTCCAATGAGGCCAAGGGAAAACATCTGTGTTGGTGGACCTTTTGTGTGCAGGAGTGAGGTTGCGATTAGTGAACCTGAGCAGCTCGAAAATGCTGAAATAAGAATGCATGTCACAACACAGGCTATATTGTTTTGAAATAACTTACACACCAACTTGACTCAACTTCCTGCTTTGTACTTTGCCCGGATAATGAACTGTGAATAAGGGAATGTGTGTCCACAAATCCAACAACAGACATGATTGTGGTAATGTTGTCGGTTGAAAGTGGCATTTATATATAACTTACGTAAACACTGTAGTCAGACAAAACAGGCACTTTTCACATCAGCCTAAAAGAAGTCATAAAGCAATGGCTGCCAAAATGTTCCGAGCCATCAGTTTGAAATATGTCACAGTATTGTCTCTGTGTTTACTGTGAGGATGGGAGCAGGGTGACATCATGGGTAGGACAAACAAGAAGAGGCTTATGGCAAAAGTAGGCCGTTGTCTCCAGTCACACTGCAAGGGCTTAGGCTCCAGAGAGGCAGTCAGTGGCCTCAGAGAGGCATCAGGAATTTCCAATGTTGCTCTTAGCAGCACGGAGGTTGAAGCTTAACAACTGACAGAAACTGCATTTAAAAATCTGTTTAGCATAAACTGGTTTACGTGTTAAAATAGTGACATTTAGCTCATTTGAAACTCTTAAATGCATGCACTTTGTGACTGCTGCTCTTAATTTTCTGTCGAGAGGTGAAGAGTGCATTGTCAGCGATTAAATGTAGCGGACAAAAACTGTTTCCACTCCTTTTCTGACATTCTGCTGCCGTCCTTTACTCTATAAGGATAAAGGGTCACCTTGTCAGTGCATGCACTGCTGCGTTTGGTGTTCACTCAATCTGTTTCTTTTGAGGCTCTCAATTTAAAGGTGCGACATGACATCGGACATTGCCGATACTCTATATGCCGATATTGTACATCTCATGTGGCCGATAATCGATACCCATACCGATATATATGTATAGTTTTTCTCCACACCATATTGCAGAGATCATCAAGTGTCTTCTGTAGTGTAATTTACATACAATATTATGCAATATTATGGTGTGTTGGCTCACCAGCAAATGCAGGCAAAAAATGCTAAGCTTAAAAATGATGTAGTATACATTCCTGCATTCATTTGTACTTGAACTTCAGTTCTGTAAAACATGTCATAGTTATTTATGACAATTGCTTTTAAACAAAACAAGTCAGATACATCCTGTTTTAAACTGGATGATGCTCTCTCTGAGACAATCCTAACAATACCCACAGCCAGGGCAAACTTGGTCTGTTTCACAATAACAAAGAAAGAAAACATAATGTTTGTCCACAGGCAACATGTGAAACATGGTGATAACTCGAGCGTTTAATCAAGGAAACGTCAGCCTATTATTTATTGGTTATTATATTGGTGGGTAATAGCGGACTGGCTGATATCTGATATTTGGTTGTAAAGCTAATATCGTCCGATACCGATAACATGCTGATAATATCACGCATCTCTACTTTTTAGGGTAACAAAACTCATTACGTTGTCATTCGCAGGACACGTGGAATTGCAAAAACCTGAACTGGCCCTGGATTAATGTGGAAGTTGTCAGATGTAATAAGTTTTCCCCACTGGTGTAATTTTTTTATTCATGAGAAGTTTTACTGTTTCATATGTAATCAGTGTGTTTATAAAATGACGGTTATGCAAGGATCATACCATTTGTCAGATCTTTACCCAAAAATGAACTCAGTCACATACGAATTGAAAAGTACAAAAGGCTTTTAAGGAAGGCATAACAACATGTTGTAGTAGGAGAAGCACAGGTGTAAATAATATTATCATAATGGCTTTTTGTACACTTGAATCAAACAGAGCCGTCATTGTTGTTATTTATAACCCAAGTCTGCTGTGAGGAAGGTCTATTTGCTGCCCCGTTGCTGCACATTTGTAGTTTTTCTCCAAATATGAAGTGAAAATCTCTTCCAGGCTGCATCCTACTACTTTCTTGTCATTTTGAAACCTCTTTATATTGGTCCCTCAAATGATAAAAGTGTCCTTTAAAAAAGAAAAGGTTCAGCTACTCCTCTCCAGGTAGGAATTCAGCCTTTTACCAACTGTTGTTGATCAGGGTGGATGCCTGCTGTCAAGGGTAATTGGACTCTGTCCTTTATGCTGATGGACAGTCATCCTTAGCACAGCACCCACTTTGCGCTTTTTAATGCTGTTTGTTTGCACTACAGCCACATTTCTGTCACTCTACAGCCACATTTCCTGCATTGTAGTTCTTATGGTTGACTAGTCAGATGAGGTGGCAGTGGGGTCAGCAGTGCACCCGACTGAAAAGTGAGAGTGACATTCCAGCAGGCGAGAGTCAGAGTGAGAACTTCATGCCAGTGACTGTAAATAGCCACAGGATCTGAGAGTCAGGGGCTCAACAGGGTGCATCCAGAGAGAGGGGGTGATTTTGGAGATTGAGGAGGGACTGTCTACGTGCTCGGGAGTTATTTTGGGAAGCAGCTTGGTTTGACGTTCAGCACGACCCAGTCTGTGTCTCTTGATCTTCACTTAGCTGGACGAGGAAACTCTCATGGACGTCAACAAAAAAGAGGATAAAGGAGAAGATGACAGTGAGTGTTGGTTGGTTCGGAAGCTTTAAGGCTCAGTGTTGCCCCTCTAGGCTTACACACGTGTGTGTGCTTGTGTATGTGTGCGCTTGTAGGTCAGCCCTCCTCCACCTGTAATTCAACCAAGATTTCTGTCCTTTTCCCAAGACTCCTGTATTTTCACCATGAAGCATCTTTCTTCATAAATCTTTGTTTTTATGTCTTCAGGAAAACAAAAACCCTTAATTGAGAATATTTTTATCGGAAGTGGAAACTTTGTCATTTGGACTTTGCAGTGTCTTATCCATAGGCCTGTGTATTTTTGGCTAATATAATAATAAAAATCAATTGATTTTTCTGTCTATTAGATGGTACTAAACACTCAATTTCTGGTTAGTCAATTAAAAAAAAAAAAGAAATGAAATAAATAGACTGAAAACTTTATCTAATAAGATGAAATAGATAATGATGACAAAATTTTACTTTAGGAAAATGATCTGCAGTTGAAAAGGGTGAAAAAATTGCAATATATGATATCGCCATACTCAACATATTGTAATGTCGTGATAATATTGTATCATGACTTAAGTATCGTGATAATATCATATTGTAGGGCCTCTGGTGGTTCCCAGCCCTGCTATATATCAGAGTTTCTTGTTGGTTTGATAGTCTGGATACGTCTGTTCCTTTACTTCCTGTGCATTTACTGCATATGGTCACGTTATATCTCAGTATAGGCGTTTTCGGATGGCAGAAACCATTTCATAGTTCTGAGTTTCCCATTTTATTGCATCAGCACTGCAGGAATTGTTAACTATTATAGTTCTTAGAACTATGATTTGAGGATCTTTATTAGCTCCAACTCCAGAGTAGGTACATTTTCGCTGCACATGAGGAATTATTGTGAAGTAAGTGCAGTTGATTGGTTAAACTCAGGAGCCAGCTCAGGCAACCGCTGTTTTAAAAACCCGAAGGCTGCATTAATAAGACGACACGAACTATAAACCAGAGCTCGTAATGAGATGACTGTTGTTTTGTCGATGTATCTTCTCCGAGATTTAATGGTGTTAAGTACGAGATTCGTGGTACATTATCATCACATACTGGAGCAACAATGCAGTATCGTTAGCTTTCATTTGTTGTTGTTGTAAAGTTACGTTGTAAGTCACGTAGAAGTGACGGTAGGGTACCAACTGCTGACCAGTTTACGTAGCTTACATAGATAGTTTCTTTTGGCGGTGTCAATGCCAACAGATAAAAAGCCTTTAAAGGTGTTTAGTTCCCAAGGAACTCCTCAGTGGACAGTTCCCCTCAAAAAGTTCCTATAACTGTTTAGTCCGAAAACGCCTTGTGTGTGTCCCTCTGCCTTTTGTATGCTTGAGAGCACAGTCATTAGATTCAGGACCGATAGTTTTTCCAGGGCTGATTCCAAAACCGAGTAGTAGCAAGTCAAGGAGGCCGATAACCGATCCTTGCCTGCGCGCACATATTCAGTTGCTGACAGTATGTTTTAAAATTTTTGTGCCAAAATTTACAGCAATAAAAAGACCCCAACACAAGGCAATCTTTAAATCAACATATGTTTAATGTAATGTTTCTACATAACATGAAATATCTGAACAACAACAACAAAAAAAAAGTGTGTTAAGTATTTCTGGTCCTAAAACAGTGTGCAGTGTTGCACACTGCCCTCTTGGAGATACAGCTGAAAAACCTATCACGATCCCGAAGTTTCATATCGGTCGATATTGATAATTATTGATCACATAACTTGTTGTGCATTCTAAGGGTTGGGAGCAGATATGGTGATAAAATAGTAACAACACAATATTTTTGACCAAATACCTTGAAACTGAGACAGTATTATAAGGATGGTGATTTCACAAAATATTAACCCAGTGACATTTTTTGATAATAGTCCTCAGTAATGTAGGTAAGTGGGTAACGATAAATAAAAGAACAGCAAAAACAGTCTGGTGAGTTCAGAAAATCACATCACTTTACTGTAATGAAGCCTTTTCAACCAGGAAAAGACAACACTTACGCCATATCACGATATAATGATATCCAAAAATCTGTCATGATATCTAGTCTCATATCACAATACCAACAATATTGATGTACTGCCCAGCCCTACTGCCTTCACTGGTGCAGGTTATGTGAAATAGTTACCGTGTCAGAGGAGCACATGCATCACAAATGGGGACATTTTTAAAATCAGCTGGCAGAAAAAAAAGCATGCTGATACCGATAATATAAAAAAAAAGACAAATATTCAAGCTGATTATTTGCCAAACTGATAATTGGTCGATCCCTTCATTAGATAGATAGATAGATAGATAGATAGATAGATAGATAGATAGATAGATAGATAGATAGATAGATAGATAGATAG
>JAQLOL010014480.1:0-11186 GCA_029783665.1 Naso thynnoides
TATATATATATTTTTTTTTTTATTATTTTTTTTCTAATCCTTTGTTAATTAATGAGTGGTTCCAGCAAGCATTTTTTTTACCTGCCTCTAATCATTATTTTAACCATTCTACTACCTTTAGCTTCATAATTACCACACTGATATGTAAGTGGTGTCAACCATCTCATCTGTCACTCAGCTAGAAGGAAAATTAGCACCTTTTCCTCAATGTCATACTGTTCCTTTTAAATTATATAACTGTACTGCACATGGTAACACACATTTGCATCCAAAGAGAGAGTTTGACCTCAGAGGACTGAATGACCTTGTAGAGCCCAAGTCTGATTCTTGCCTATTTTTACACTCTGAAGACCCATCGTTCTCCAACAATCCAAACCCCCGAAAGACATCAGGAGCAGCTTGAAGGAAGTACTAGAGGAAGGCTATTTAAAATTCATAGCCAGCTTTACTTTCATCCTATATTTATATACTGATGAGAGCTCAGCGGCTACAGTCAAGTGCTGAGAGAGTGTCTAAGCTGAGGGGTGTTCTGCGAGAATTGCTGCAATTTTCACAGTGAAGCTACCACTTGACTTTCAGTGTACTTTAACCATAATTTGACTGTTTGTCCGAATGCGTGTGTAGCAATAATAGTCACCTTTTACAAGTATACAATCATGTCAGTAACCTGTGGGGAATAGAAGCATCCCTGAGCAAATATAACAAGATGTTTTTAGCTTACTTTTGTATTGAGCTGCTGTTTTTGCTTGTGTTGCATTTGCAGAAAGATTCGAAATGCGGCATATTCTCCGGTATTCTTGCAGTGTGTAGTTATCTCTCAGCAATTCAATACGATACACATGTTAATTTGCAAAACCTATTTTGGCCTATTTAGTAGGTTTATATAAACAGTCCCATTCTCTCTCAAAAGTTTATGGGGTGTTATTGAGATGTTTTTACATAAAATCTTTTGGCTTTCATTGCCATTATGGGCAGCGCAGGAGAAGTCAAGGTAAAAACACATTCATCTGAATGTTGCCTCTGTCTGATGGCAAATTACATTGGCTTTTTATGTCAATTATGCAGAGTCCTTTGCTTCCCATTAACAAAAGAAAATGGATCAGAAATTAATTTCAGGTATTCATCAACATTAAATCAAACTTTATAAATGAACAATTTGACAAAAAGATTTAGAAAATGACTTCAACTGATGAAAAAACTTAAATAGTTCAAAAAAGGTTCCATTGAGATTAACTAAAACACATTATATGTTGTACTGATGTAAGATAAAAATGTATTTGCCACCTGCAAACAATAGAGATATAAAAGAGGAATATTTTTTAATAACGGTTCACTGCATATATATCATATTATATGTTAGTATTACCATCACAATTAAGATGATTCAGTTATTTTAAAGAAAAGTTTATGCTGTCAATGCTCTGTGTCCAATTACTCGTCCTGTATTAAGTGTTTTATATTTTTGTTATACTTTGTTGTAATTCATGTCTGTTTTAAATTCCTTTTTGGTCCCAAGATGTGATCAGTCTGTGCATCAAGGTGGATGCGCACCACCAGATTTCTGATTAGACATGGACCCAATTAAACCACACAGACACAGAAAATCAGGACAGAAACTCCTTCAGGGGCTGTATCCCACCATCTGGATCGAAAGACCATGGCTCAGTCTGCAACTGTAGACCTTAATCAGCTGAACGAGTCTTGAAGGAGTCCCGGGGTATCTTCTCCCTTCAATTTGGAGGAATGAAATAAAAACGTGAAAAAAAATCTCTGCTCAAATCTCCCAACATCACCTCACTGTAGGAACACTGCTACCAATTTATTATACATAAAACATGTGTGTCAGTGAGGGCAAAAAAGTCTTTTTTTTTTTACTGGATTTCCTTCTGATATGAAATGTGAAGGTGGTTTGGACTCATACAGAGAAGGAAAAAAGGAGCATTGTGTTTTATATTAAGGTGAAATTATTGGAGAGAACAGAAGAACCCTTTTAGGGTAATAGAAATTAAGAAAGGAAAAATGACAGCAAGTGGAAAGATATAGACAGGGTCTCTTCAACCAGCTTCTTATCTGAAGCTGAGATTATTCACACACATTTTTCAGCTTCAAAATTAGCTGAATGTGCTCTGACTCAGAATTAGCCCTAAATGTCTGTCTTTATCTTGATAACCCAACCCTCTTTTTGTAAAAAAAAAAAAAAAAGAAAGAAAAAAAGAAAATTCTAGAAACTACATAAAGCTCCACAGGAAGGAAGCTGCTGTTCAGAAGTTCATCCACAAAAACTCCTCATATTGTATCACCATTCCTGAGCTGTGCTCCACATAGTTTGCTTCTGTTATTAATGACGAATACCAAAAGTGCACCTCAGTGGGAGAAACAAGAGATGCAAATCATGTTACATAAATGATAGACGTGGGCTGAAATTTAAAGCTTAAATAGCTTAGACTGAAATGAAGTTATCACAGTTTGAGTTTTTTCATTTGTCTAAAAATTTACCTTTTACATTAAAGTTTGGCAATGTGTGTTTAACCAGATCACTGCCTAATTATCCACAGTTGCTATGAGATGCTGTTCGTATCACTCCAGAATAAAATGTGGCCCTTTAGGCGGGGATTTGTCCTGTTCACCTTTGCCAATATCTGATTTATTGGTCAAGTAGATACCAGCCCCTATTAGTGCGACTTACATACTGTAATTCCTTGATTTGCATTTGATCATATAACCACTAATGTACTTTTGGATAATTGCAAAAATGTCACTGTTTTTCTCTGTTATATAGCCAGAAGACCTCGCGTCATGGCTCATTATCTTTACTGTTAAAGTTAAGGCTAATTCTGACGCTAGTCGGCTATAACAAACAGACTGTCCCTCACGTGAGTGAATTCAATATGAAAGGTGAGCCTCACTTCTGTGTATTCACTGTCTGTCTAGGGGTTTATGTGACTTGCTCACCAAACTCCCGGCATCTACTGGCTACTCTCTGTGCGGCACAGCAGGCATTCCTAGTCGCCACTGTCTCTTAGTTAGCTAGCTCGTATACTGTGTGCTGGCTAATCTGGTTAAGGTGGGAGTGACAACTCTGTTAGATGAAGCTGGTGAGGTGGAGTGTTTCTCCTGGTCTGTGGTTTCTTCCCAGTGGTAATATTGTCTGCCGTGGTCTCAGAAAGTGGCTGTCCTCAGCATGAGCCTGTTGCATGGTTCACCTGTTGCTGCCAGCCGCTACTGCAATCCAAGTGTGTCCCTTTCACCTGCAGCCTCTCCCACCTCATCTGCTGTGGTGCCTTTGGGTGAGGCTGGGATTTCCCTGATGTGTTCAGGGAACAGCCAGAGATGGAGAACCCAAAACCCCCTGTGTAAAGTCAGTCCTTCCCAACATCCTAACTCCATACATAAATATACACACCCAGACTACATAAATATGTGCCCTAACATCCTCAAATCAAACTTTGAGAGCTTTGAGATCTTAACTGGTTCCATAAAGTGTGTTTTTGTTCTGTGCCCCAATCAAAGAGCCATCTGATAAAGTTTCTATGGATTTTAGGCACAGCAGCGCCCTCAATGTCATTGGACAGAGAAGCATTTCAGGACTTAAGGCGTTTCTTTGAAGGGTTTATTAATTGTTGGCTTCTTTAATTTATGAAGCAGTTCACTATAAAGTCTAATGACACTGATACTGTTAAATACTATGAAATGGATGTGCATCTCGCATGGCCTACAAGACAGGTGGTGTACCAAACTAAAGCAAGGAATAAACAATATTCCATGTAAATTATAGCTTCCTTCAGTTGATTTTACTAAGCATCCCGTGTATTCTTCCCGTCTTAGTGGATTTCTCTTCTGTGCACCTTTTTCTTCTCAATCAAGTTCCTTTTACTGCACCATTCTCAATCTATTTCTTCTAAGCAAACTGATGGACACTACACTGTTGAATACACAGAAATTATCTGAGGGATTTAAGACTGATATCAATCAACATCATCTGTGTTTAACAAAGGAGGGATGCATACAAACCCAGAGGAGCTATTCCCACGTGAAATCTTTACTTTCTAAAAACACTCCAACAGCAGCTGATCCCACTCATTAAAGCTTCAGCTCTTCCTCCCTCTTGTACCTACCTGTAAACACCTTTGCATTTCCTGGAAACAACCCACTGATTCAACTCAGCCTTTCATCCAGAGACTAGAGCTCGAAATCAGCAGGTTAGATAAACCATGTAGATGTATCTGTTCCATTTGAGCTGCGCATACTGTTTGTATTACATGATTTTTTCCTTGCATGAAACCATGAGTGTCCATAACTGTTCGTTAAATCCTTGTTCATTGGCTGTGAGAGAGGTTTTGGACAAGGTGAGGCTGTGATAATTTGACTAGTGCCACTCTTGTTCCTTTGGTGTCATGGTGACAGAAGGACCAAGCAGGGATGTGTCTTCATTTGGCAGCCATTGGTCTGGAACCTATTTTGTCCGTCCTTGTCTGACAAGGGCATCAGACTTCCAGCAATATCAGGAGTTGTCGATTCCCAGAAATATTGCTGGTGCAGATGACTAAACAAAGGAGATCCGAAGAAAGAAAGGAAGAAAGAAAGAAAGATATAAAAATAAAGAAGAGAAAAGAATATAGAAAAGAAAAGAAAGAAATGTGAAATTAAATTAAAGAATTGTTCAGCATTTGGGAATCCATCAGAGACTCCAGGAAGTCCTTGTGCCTGGACAAAAAGTCCACCTCAGCGTTGTCATTGTTAACCCACTCTTTGGTATTTGTACAGAATAATCAGCCATAATGTATCATCTAAATTAGCAAGCTTTAGTAGTGCTAAAGTGGCTATTTTTAGCTAGCTTTCTAGCAAGCTGGTTCTGCCTGTTTCCAGTCTTTATGCTAACATAACCACCTGCTGGCTAAAGTTTCATATTTTGCACACTTAAATGAACAGGTTGTATTTTATTTGTTTGATCCGGTTCCACTGCATCCATTCTCCATGCTAGAAGGAGCTTATTACAGTACAGATATGACAAAGATAGCCTGTTGACCTTCTCATCTAACATTTAAAGGTTTCATATTCATTAAATGCTTGGATGCACATACTGTAAACAACCCATTCCATTCCATTATTTTGTTCCCAATATGATTAGATGAGACAGAGTTCGGCTCTCAGATTTTTAGATGTGACGGTCTTTCATCGTCAGTAAAGGTTTGTTTACCAGCCCACACATTCACAGAGACACTACTGATTAAAGTTCTTGTTTTAGCTGGTGTTAGAAAAAGCTCCACATGGCCGGTCTATGACCCATGTGCAATCGGCTAGTTGGCTGCCTCCCATCAGCATCAACAACACTGCCATCTGGGTAAGCCCACACACACCTGTGCTTTCTGGGAGTGTGCCACAGAGAGGCAAGCAAAGACTGAGGCACTGAAGCAGAGGTGGAGGTTAGGAGACAGGATGCAGGGCGGAAAAAGAGCGGTCACACAATTAAAAAAAAAAGTACTTCAACTTATCTTTAAAGTGTTTACAACAGATCAGAAAACGATTCTTAAAGAAAAACTTACCACTACCACTACAAATAATTCAATCAGCAGACAGGGTGAGTAAATAAAGCAAGTGAAGTGAATGGGATGCACTTTGTTATCCACAAAAAGTTCAAATTCCTCCACACTTGTTAAGCACATTTAATTCAGTTAGAGAGTGGCCTAGATTATGTAGGGTTAAAGAAAAACATGCTTTCCCAGGGGTTGATGGAGTAAGGCATTAATGCATTTTGTCTCTGTCGTTTTTACAAAAGTTGCTTGAGGGAAAGAGAAGGAGGGGTTGGCATCACACCTGTTCCCTCGCCACTTGGGCACAGCACAAGCTGATCCGTGGATTAATGGTTATCCACATCGAAAAGGTCATATCTATTTCCCTCAGGACTTGCACCCCCAAGTGTTGGCTGAGTTTGCATGTGTCTGCAGAATTTCTGAGAGGGCTGTCAGCCTCCCTCTGGAGAAAACCTGCTCTGCACCCCTCTGTCCCGCTCTCCTATTAATTCAACAGAATAATTCACACTCAGCTGAAAAACAAAACCAACTGCCAAACATTGTTGGGTGCTGAGAAAAGTGTGGATATGGATGAAAGGATAATCTGCAAGCTATAGGTGTGTGCAGATGTGAAGTGTGTGCTGCAACACAGGAGCAATGTGTGCATGGGCTGGAGCGAGCAAGTGTGCGTACATGATATGGTTTTCAACTAAGGTTGAATCTTAAATGATCATTGACCAGTCCGTTTTTCAGAGAAGACAGAGTGGGGAAGGTGCCGAGGGCCAGTTTTACAGAACCTGACCTGCCTAAAAATTAGCTCAAAAAGACTCTTTGAACTTCCCCCAGGATACAACTTCATAGTTCCTCTAATAAAATCCACGGATACCAATCAAACTCTGTCATGCTGCATATATTAATACATAATACGGCTTTAGAAACACATTTCTCACTGCATAGCTGCAGTATAAGAACAGAGTCACTGTATAGCCTAATCAAATTCTTGATTAGGTGTGTGTGTGTGTGTGTGTGTGTTTGTGTGTGCGTGTGTGTTTGTGTGTGTGTGTGTGATATATTTTAGACAAATGCAGAGATGAGAAGTAATAAACAGTAATTTACCATAAGAGACCAGAAACAAAGTCTGGATCCCGAGCCGGCTAGTTGATAATAACAGACTTCCTCCTTGTATGATTACCACCACATTGTTCTTTAACAATGACCTTGCTTCATCACGCAATCAAGTGTCTGATTGCATCACACATGCCTGGACTGGCTTGTTAGCTTTCATGACCGTTACTGTGGTGCGTGTGCAAGTGGCTGTTGGCCATATTCAGGGTACATCAGTATGCACAGTAGGTCTGTCTTGTGCAACGCTGCTATTTCTTTGCACTGCTTACATCCACAAATCAACAAGGTCTTATTATAAACACAAGTAAGCAAAGCTAACAACCCTCTGGCGTATTTGCATACAGCTAGAGGCTAGTGTTTCTTCAATTACATGGCTATTTGTTGTTGTGAAATGTAATCCATTTAATTAGATTTAATTTTCATTGATTAACCAGGACTCTGAGCATCAGTTTGACTCCAATTGTGACCATATCAGGCAGAGAGGCACTTGTAAAAAAAAATCACTTGATTTTTAATATATGCAGTCACACCATGACCTCTTTGGGGTTGTACATAAGATACAATGATGCTTTAAGCTAAGATAGTGGTTCCCAAAGTGGGGGCTGGGACCCCCCAGGGGGTCAAGAGACACAGGGAGGGGGGTGAGATGCCTTCCAATTTAAAAAAAACAACTTAGAATTGTATATTTAACTAATTATTGTAAAAATTCTGGTTATATTCTTTCTTAAATTATATAAAAATAATATTATGGCTGGTAGGCTGTTGTGCTTTTGTGTTGTATTGATGCCATGTAGGCCTAATAGTGTGTTTGCGTGGTTGTGCAGAATGTTATATGCCACCTCTGGGGGTGACAGGGGTCCCCTGTCTCTGGCACCGTTATTTTGGAGTCCAGGGCTGAAAAGTTTAGGAACCCCTGAGCTGAGAGATATGCTCAAATTGGCATGATAACAGGCTGGTGTTGGTTAGAAATTTAAGTGTGTTAACCATTTAAATAGTGTGTGCTAGCACACTAAAGTGCTAATTAGCAGTAAATACAAAGCATAAACGATGCTGATGGAAGTAAAACAAAGAGTCCAACAAATTGAATTTTAAATCTCTTGATTGTGCTGGAGGAAAAGGTATCACTATCAACAAAATTTAACGTAAGCCGTCAAGTAGTTGTTGAGATATGTTATAGTGTTATGTTTCCATTAATTGTAAAGCAAATTTTAAGAGAACTTTTAAATCTCGCAAAAAAGGAAACTGCAAATTACAAGCATGTCCAGCATCTGGTTTGGAGCAAATAAACTAGACTTAAAGCGTAGTTTGGTCAGAAGGTGGCAGTGTAGGCAACGATACACATGACTATAATAGACAGTAGGAGAAGTAACACAAAATTTTGGGGAGCAGGGACAGCAGATAAATATTCGCTACGTCACAATTTATTCGGCACAGCTGTTTCCATCTCCCATTTTATGCATCAACCCTTCTTTGACAAAGGCAAAAAAACCCTCAAGTGAGTGTGAGAACTTTTTGGCAAAACTGGGGACTTATTTTAGATTTTGCCATCTCCATTTACCAAATCCAAAATTGATATTTCAAAATAAGCATCCAGGTATGTTGATGAAAACATGGCTACTGCCCCCTTGACAGTCACACCTGGTTGAGGAAAACAAGCAGCTTCACAGACGAAGCAGCAACCAAAAGACTTATTCCTTCCTCACACAAGCAGAAAGAGGGAGCGGGTTTTCATCCAACTCAAATGGTTGCATTTCAGATTTATTGCATCACTAACTTGAATTTGCTGAAGTTTTCAAATAAACATGAAACTAACAACAAAGGTTTAGTCAGCAATGTTTTCTCAAAATCTGCATAGTGAAATCCTCAGAAATAGCTGTTTATGTCTTTTTCTATTCAAACGAAATTGATCAAACACAACAGATGAAGGTAATATGGCCCATTAGGATGTGAAAAATATGCATCCAGCTCAAAATTTAATGATCTTGGCGAAGACCAGTACTGTTGTCTTTTATTTCACATGCTGCAGGGCTAGTATGGGCTGATCTCGTATGCATAAAGAGCTGTGGGTGAAAGACAGGGAGAGCAACATTATTTTTTTTAAGACTTGGTTGGTGACATTTAGTGGCAGCTGACACAGACAAACATGTCCCTGCTGCAGCAACAGCACAGACATGAAGTCAGATACGGTGAAACCTGAGGAGCCTTCAGTGAAAACAACAAACAAAAAGTCATCAGAGGAGTCCATCCACTGGAAACACAGCTAATAACACTTCCTCCTGTGCTCCCTCTGTCAGGCCTCACCGGCACATATTCATTATTCAGACAGTGTTTCTCTCTGTCTATACCGCTGGTCTACCCCAACCAGTCATCCCCACCATAGATTTATAATTTATCACTCATGCCTATAAATCTTTAAGTGTTTTTAGAATGCCCGTTGGGGATGTATAATTAAATGTTCTGTGCAGCAAAAGCAAACTTTCTCCATGAAACAAAATTACTGAAAATCCACTGAAAAAAGCAGGGGCAGTTCTCCGCATGATATTATGTAACACAAGATAACCTGGAGCTCCAGACTGGACTGAATTATTGTTTAAGTGTTGAACAGATGCAGAGAAGCAGGATTGATTCTTTTATTCCACACCCTCCATCTGTCTGTCTAAGCTGTAATACCCGAGCAAGGCTGTGACACAGTGACCAGAATACAAAGTTGAACTTCACTGTCAGATCTCTCGAACTGTAACTGTGATTGGTTCTACATAACAGTTACATGCAAACATAAAATGTCGGCATGTTGGGTGTTTGTATTGTATAAAAATGCACACATGCATAATAATCCATTGGAGTAGAGGATTTTAAGTGGGCTTCACACTGAAAATTGATAAGTAATTACACAATAACAGGACAATGAGTCACCCAAGCAGCCTCAAATTTAATGTAACCAATAGGCCATAAATAATTTGTTGTCCAATTAAAGGGAGATAAACCATCTGTCTGCTGAACTCACAGAAACTTGGCCCAAACACTTTGTTCTGGGGACTGTAACGTATAGATACTTGTCTCCAAATAGGAGCTGGCACATCTGAGCCTCGGTGCTGTGCATCTTCGGTAAACTGTACAGCTCATAAAGTGGAAATTTATAGGCTGAATTAATAGTTTGCAAAACTTTATTGCCAAGCTGTACTGAGAGGCAGTTAAAAGGTAATTTATGAGGCATTTGTCTGAGCTGATTGAAGCCAACTGACCATAAAAAGTCTTATCATTCAGATAGTCCACTTTTCCCTGTTTGTTAATGAGAAAATCAGTGACGAGAGGAGATAAATCCAAGTCGGCGATTTAGGCCTCCAGAGAGAGTTCCACAGCCGCAGTGACATTATCAGCACTGTCAAAAGAGCAACCACTGAGCTCCTTCTTCATTTTAGGGAGAGAAAGTAGTCTGAGGGTGCCAAATCAGTTGAATAGGGTGCTGAGCAAAACAGTGTTCCTGGATGACTGAGCAGTGCATGACATTGTTCTTTTTTTTCAGCTGACTTGCAATTTTCAAATACCTGAGACTGAAATCCTGCAAAAGTTATGAACTTCAGACTTTCTGCCTAAAGAGCTGAAGTGCACGACAAATCAAATCTTTGATGCGCAGTATCTTAAAACAGGAAAATTAGAGCATGAATCTCAGAAACTGTTGAATGCAATATCTTGTTTCGTGAATTGTGGCGAATTTATCTCTTACATTACATTAACAGATATAATATGTGTTTAGTTTTTAATTCATTTAACTATTAGCAGTTCACAGCAATTTGGTACCCATTAGACAGTAACATGTCTGGGCTTCATTTATCAGGCACCTCGTTGGCTTTGCTTTGGTTTGTGACACATCCTGACTCATTGATCGTCAGAGGATTCATGTCAGCTGTCTGTGAGACAGCGGGAGAGCTGTGAGCATGGGAAGCTTATCACATATGACAGCACTTGCCGAGCACCCACTGTGTTGATTTGCCCCATGCAGAACACTGTCTCGGTTGTCTGAGCCTGTTGCATTTTCGCCACAGTAGGGTTTTTATCATGTGCCAATTAATTTTGACTGACTGAAAATTTTCTTTCGCAAAAAAATGTTGGCTCTTCACGGTGTGTAACATCACACTGCTCTTAAAAACCAAATATGCCTCAGGTTGCAATGCTGCACAATAGTAAGACTTATTTGAAAAATCCTACAATTCTAAATGCAGGAAAAGGCACAGTACAACCATGAGAAGCCATTGTGTCATACTGTCAAGAGATAGATTTTACTTGCCAAGAATTCAATCATTATTGCCGGGTAGCATTACTTTACATTACACTAAAGTCCTTTATGGCAAGTCCTGTCATTCAGCAGCCATCTAGGCAGATTGTAAAGTCACTGACTTTAAATCTTCCTATTATAACGTTAACTTTCTGAATGAGGCTTATTGTACTTATCGTAATAGTAGTAAACACTTTACAAGAATGTCTGTGAATATTCTCATTCATCCAGGTCATTGTTCTCTCTGGGCAAATTTAATCGTAGGCAACTGGACTTGT
>JAQLOL010014481.1:0-11183 GCA_029783665.1 Naso thynnoides
TACCTTGCCATAATTTTACGATTTGTAGGCAGAGTTGTGGGTTGTGTGTAACATTATGTGTCTGTGTGCGCGCGTGTGTACATTCAAGTAGACAAAAAGGGTGACTGTGTGTTGTGTGTGTGTGTGTGTGTGTGTGTGTGTTCCTCCAGGACAGCGTTTAGCAGGAAGCTAAAGGAGAGCTGAGGATGCGAAACATCGTGGGCTTACGTTCTGTTTGCACACCGTGTGCCAAGAAAGAGCAGCAGCGGTTTGACAGCTCAGCCCGGCTCACATGCAAATGGTCACAGGCGGCAAACGTGCACACAGATTGTGACGGCTGACACTGAGACACTGAGGCCAGCAGCCAGGCGGCCGACCACCTGCTGCTGCCTCATTGGCTCGACGGCTGATAGAGATCATATCCTGCTGTGTGACGAGGGACTGAAGTGAAGTGGCTGGAGGTCGTCCACGCGTCCGCCATGTTCACGGCGTCTCCACGTCAGAGTTGAGTCAGCGTACGACGCTTTACACAGCTCGACTGCACTGCGTGATGAAGGTGTGTGCTGTTCTTGTTGTTGGATTGAAGTCGATGCCAGCGCGGTCCACTCCAGGGACGGGCATGATTAATCGATTACCGATAATTGATCATTGCAAATTTTGTTGATCACGGGAAATTTCTACAGATCAAATGTAACATAAATGCAGGTTGTGCAGTGAATTTTGGCAGCAATGACGCATCTTACCAACAGGACTCGAACAATGTAACGTTACATCCGAGTCAGGTTAACGTGGAGTCATCCTCCCGTCCACCGACCGTCACCTCCGCCTGAGCACGGAGGAGCCGCGATGCACGGCGGGAAATCGTGTTTTTGCTTCAGCTCCGCTGTGTGTCGCAGCTGCACATCGCTTTTGTTCACCGGAAGTTCTTCTTGGAACAAAGATTAAATTTAGGAAAGACGCGCTGTGTTTGTATTTTCTGTCAGAGGCATTTTAAGAGAAAAGATACTGATAAATCGATAACTGATCGGTAATTTGTAGATGATCGATCAGGGGAACGTCTTCAAATGCCCGTCCCTAGTCTGCACCAACACCTGCTGAGATCCTGCGTGAAGCTGCAGCCTGACGTCACCGAGCTGACCGTCATGTGGTCATCAGAGCGTTCTCGGTCCGACGGGTGGAGCAGGAAGGAGTCGTTTCCTCTCGCCGTCTGAAGAGTGAGGGAAGGCGGGAAAGAGTCACACGTCGTCTTTCTTTCTGGCCACTAGTGTGACGACATGATGGTGCTCAGTGACGCTGCAGTGACGCTGCAGTGACGCTGCAGTGACGCTGCAGTGACGCGTGTTCCCTTGTGCGTTGCTGAGGTGTGGATGCGCTAGTCTGTCACCACAGCTGTAGCAGCTGTGACTGACACCTGCCGTATGATCCACACCTGCTGACTCAGACAGGACTCACAGACCGACGGTCATCGTTACGTCACGCTAACAGCACGTGTCAGCAGAAACCAGCTGTCGAGTGTCAACGTCCAGACTTCACTTCCTGTTCAAGCTGATGAGTCAAACTCTGGAAAGGAAACAGATGACACGGAAATATCACAAGTTAATTGTGTTATAAACTACATGAGAGCATCTGCAGTGCGTCTGGAGGCGTTGTCATGGAGACGTGAGAGCGAGCCGTTTCATCAGGACCGTCTGCGGCTTCCACTCCGTCTCTCCCGTGCAGGTCATCCGGCGCCTAAACGTGTCAGGGATCGTTTGTGTGGAAATCTGTGGAGAGGCTCACTTCCTGTCGTCAGGATTCGTTTCCAGCCTTTCAAAATAAGACTGAATACTTGTCATGACAACTTACGGAACAATTTCAGCATAATTCAGTCCACTTAAAACCCAAGAATTAATTTTTTATTTGAATTGGAGTTGAATTAAGTGATATTTCTTCAAATGCAAGAACTTGTTTGAAATTTTCGGAGCTTTTCCTTCGTTTCGGGTTTCTCATCTCAGGAACGTTTATTAAACTGTGAACTGTGATGAAGTTTAGGACAGCTGACATTTCTCACCGTCTGTCCGTCCGTCCGTCTGTCTGTCCGTCCTGACAGCAGTTCTCACTGTACACAGGGCTCGTTGGCGTCATGCAGGTGTGTGTGTTTGTGTGTACATGTTTGGTCAGTTTGCAGTATTTGTGTGAAGGTGTCGTCGTACAGCTTCCTTGGAGAGAACCAGTCTGAGCTGTGGATCATGTGACATTTGGCGTCTTCATGTTTTTTCACAGACTGTTTGAAGGTTTCAGGGGTCACGTGACAGTTTGATTTACTGTTAGACATTAAGCTGTGACATCGAAGGTTACGGGAAAACTGGAGTGGAGGGGAATGCATCGTGGGGATCCTTACACAGATAGACGAATGAATGTGTGTGTGTGTGTGTGTGTGTGTGTGTGTCTTTGCAGGTCTGGGAGGAGCTGTAGTGTGTAAGTAGGACAGTGCTGACTTCTGCTGCTGTGTGAATAAAAGCAAAAAGTCAAACGCTGCCGTCTCTGTCTCATCATGTCTGTCCTCATGAATGTTAATTCAGCCTTGTGAACCCAAAGTCGACAGACACTGTCACCCCCCACACGTACACGTGACCCGTGTCTGTGTCCCTGCAGAGGCCTAAGAAGAGAACGCCGATGATGTCATGGTGATGTAATAGTTATCTGTGTTTCAAACTGATGGAGCAGAGTTTAAAGAAAAGAGCAAATCTGCTCCTCAGTCTCTGTCTGAAAGTCAAGTGTTCCACAGAAAAATACTGAATTAATGTTGATTATAAAGAGGTTAAGGGATTTATATGGTGTAATTAAATATATCACAAGTTACTGTTGGAGATCAGTGTGTGTAATTATGATTCTGTGGATTTTTATATGTAAATTAAATGCAGGGATCTGAGTTATTCCGTTATTAGACTGAGTGAACGCTGTGATGTACGTTTTCTCAGCTCGTTTTCTGTTCGGACATCTCGCACCACGCTGGATAAAAGCATCTGGTACCAAAGCCACGCATGTTCTGAGGAGCTCGGCTTTACTTTGAGAGAGTTTTTTTCGCCTGCTGTTAAATTTTCTCTGGTACAGTGTTATGTGTAGAGTCCTGCTGCTCGGATGTGAAGAGACAGTGGGCATCGGGAGTCTGACGTCCTCGCTGCAGCTTTCCCTCAACCCTCATTTAAGGAAAGACACTTCTCTCATCACATAGCCGCTGAAAAGTTGCACTGGAGCCTGTCATTCATTGACTTTAAACTTTATACATGAATTTGAGCTGACTTTTAATAAGAATGTGGAGGACTTTATTGTGGCCTTTTGAAGGTGGAGGAAGGATTTGTGTCATCGGACCGTCACATTTACAAGCTGACCGCAGCTTTAGAAGAAAACCTGAATATTGACCTACGGTAAGTGGGGTTTGTGCTGAGGCACACGTGGAGAGCCATCGCTCACTCAACTTCACTTCAGAAGGCATTTTATTAAGAACAGAGCACTGAATTTTGAATTTAGTTTTTTCCATTTCACAGAGGAGCGAAGTGCTGCCTGGGACCTGCAACTCTTCTGTCTCTCGACTCTGCTCCTGAAAGAACCTGAAGCGTTTACGCCCGTGTGTGTCGTCCAGAGGTCGTTTGGGCTCATGGTGAATCATGACTCCATACTGACACCAAGTGGGCATCCCAGAATTGTGTCAGCGCTGAATGAAATCCACACTGAGTCGACTTTAAAACCAGTGCAGATTCTTTAATGCTGTTTCTATTTGGTTCGGATGCGTTTGGGTTTTTTTTAATAGTGCCACTTTGGAAAGTACAGACACAAATCCAAAAGTCGTTCTAGAACAGCACATGGATGCTGCATGCTGTCAAAACTCTGCTTAGAACCAACGAAAGCGTGTTGTGTTGAAAAAAACACCACATATGCAAATGAGCAAAAAGAACAAAGCATGTCAAATTAAAAATGTGCCGAGCAGAATTTTTTTCATCATTCATTGGTCAACCGAATGTCAACACTGAAACGTTTTAGGTGTGCGAGTGTTTGGATCAGTTCTGTGTTCATCAAAATCAGCCAACTTCCTGTGTGTCTTACTGATGCCGCCGTGTTCACGGGTCCAAACTATGAACGGGTGAACGTGATGACATGATTACTGAACAACAGTTTGACCAAATAATCTGCAGGATCCATTTGGTAACTTTTTCCACAACTTTTCATTACAGAGCGGAAGTTGGTTGAGATGTGTCAGTGTGAAAACAATGAGTCACTTCCTGTGTTCGGACTGAACACGAGAACTGACACCAGGTCAGGACGAGTCAGAGCATCCGACACCAGAGAGACAGACTGAGACAACAACAGAACCACGACAAAAGCCAAATGAGGACGACTGTGACATGGCTCAGGCGTCGTGACACAGCAAGTGTTTGTGTTTGTTCATGATTCCATCGAAATATTCACTCAGGAGTTTTTTCCAGATGTTTCAACCACATCACGACGTCGTCCTCCCAGGACGCAGCTTGTTCGCTTATCATGATTATGATGCGGTCGTCTCTTGTCAAACCTTCTCAGATCAAAAATAAACTTTTAATTAGGATTCAGGTTGTAATACAATTCCTTGAAGTGGTTTGATGGTCATTGTTTATGTACAGAGGGCGTGTGTGTGCTTGAATATTGCAGCTTAATCAGTTGGAGGAATGAAGAAGGCAGAAGAAGACATTTTGAGACGAGTATCCAGTTTCCTCTAGAGCAAAACTGAGCCACTGAAGGAGAGCGAAGAGGTGACGGATGGCAGAAAAGCTCCGCGGCGTCACTGCGGCCTCCTCGCCTCTGACGTGACAAATGTTGGGACGGTGGCGGGAAGCTCGAGGCTGAGGCCTCGCTGTAGTCTCCTCTCGTAGAACCAAAATGGAGATTGTCTTGAGTGGATCGATTGAGGTAATCAATCACCCTCTGCAGTCCTTCCCTAACGGACAGCAACATGCACACAGTTTATCATGAAACCAAGCTGCTCCTCTGACATCACTTCCTCTGGGAGCACGGGGCCACCACTTCCTCCTGCAGCAGTGATTTGTAAACCTGAGCCTGGAAGGGACTTTAGCCCCACATGGATCAAAACTGATGGAGTGAAAAGAGAGAAAACACTGCTGGGGGAGGAGTCTGCAGACTTTCATCCAATCATGCTGCGCCTGCGTTCAGTGACGGCGTGACGTCAGAGGGACTGCTGGCGTTCTGACACCTGTACGAAGGAGTAAAATCTAATGTAGTTCTCATGATCCGTCCTGGTCTTACAACCACTTCTTGAGCCGATTCAGAGAGATGACGGGCAGAGAAGCGGTGTGCTCGAGAACCTAAAGGCTCTCAAACTACAACATACACATTCACCAACTGAAGTTCTGTTTTGCTGTAGTTGTCCTTAATTTCTTTGGCTCTCTGTTGATCAGGGTGATGGGATCTAAGTTATGAAAAAGCTCCTTCTGATCAGCTTCTGCAGAACAGTTTGAGGTTTTGCACTCAGGTGACAGAGTCCATCCGCACAGACATAGCACAGGTGAAAGTTTCAAATGGTCAATGGACTGTATTCAAAGAAGGTTTTCTACTCAAAGTGCTTTTATAACACAAGTCAGCATTCACGCGAGCTTGGCGTCCAGGCTCTGAAGTCATCGCTTTATCAGTTTTTGCTCGCCGCTGTCGCCAAGAGCTCGCTTTTAATTGTTGGGTCACTGAAAGTTTAATTAGAAAGTGAAGTGTTGAGACAAGTTTGCTGGGGTTTGGCCCCACATACATAAAACTGACTTGATTTACACTGACTCTGTGAACAAATGCAAGTCAGAGACTGCAGGTGGATGCTGGTGGTGTTACAGAAATGCTGATGCGGAGCAAAAGGGAGAGATGGGAAAATTTTGAGGATGTGATTGGTGGATGACTGTGGAGAGTAAGTCATGTGATTATTACAGTGCAGCTCCGTCTGTTTTCAGAAGTCTAAGATGGACAATTCTGCCCTTAACTATTGAGTTTTGATGGACTTTGTCAGAGTCTCTTATGAAAAGAGTCAAAAATTTCATGTCACCATGAAAAGTCTTGCTTATCAAAACTTGGCAGGTCGACTGCTGCCAGGTGAGAAGAGCGGCACAGGTGTTCGGGACAATGTCAGCTTCGTCTATTAAAAAGAAAAAAAAAAATCCACATGTGGTCACCTGCCTGAAAATTCCCCTCGGCGCAGACAGACTCCTGCTCGTATCTGAAACAATAATAAAGCGGCTGCTTCAAATTCACAAGCTGGACAGGCACAACAAATGTTTAGTGTCAGTGGGCAGACTGAGCCAGATATTATTATGGGATATCAGCGTGAGGACTAAATTACTCCTGTTGGTCTTAATAATAACTGAAGGCTTCTTTATGCTCCTTTAAAAAACCTGAGAAAGTTCAAGAGATGCCATTGAAATTACGCCTGTAATCTGCAACCTTTCACTGACTACACACCTGTCCACAAAAGCCAAGTCTGGTTTCAGAGGGACAGGTGAGCTGATTTTACACCCTCTGCAGGTCAAGCTGGAGAACTGCACACAGAGGGAAGCGTGGACGCTGACGCTCACCTCCTCATTGGAAGAAGACAATCCGCCTTCAGCTGTCAGCTGTCATCAGCAGAGAGACATGTGGGGCAAATATGGACGGTGATCTATCACAGCTTCACTTCTCAGTGGTCTGTGGTTGGCACCCTGCTTTCTGGGTCAGAGAGAGCGGATTTAAAAAGACAGTAACAAGAAATAATGGAAAATTGTCTTTAGTGTTTAAAGATTGAGCCCACAAACAGACGGAAACTGAAACTCTGAACTCAGCTGTGGTTGGGACACAGTGACTGGAGGAGACATTCAAGATATTTATGAATTCAGTTTGTGATTTAATACAGAAAATTCTCTTTTCTCAAGCTCAGAAGAGTTTTTTTTTTATTATCACGGGGTCACAGGGCTTGTTTTCCCCTGGTAGTTTATCTGGTGAGCCCTGAGTCGAGCTCATGGTCTCTGCTGCTTGGGGAGGATTCACCCATGAACAGTAAGTAAAGGTATAAATGTGTCGTTTCCTGCAGTTTGAGCTACGACGTGAGGATCATCAGGAAAACATCCTGTCTGTGATAATCAAAGATGTTGACTGACGCCCAGCTGCTCAAATAAAGACGATATTATCAGACGGGCAGCGATGAAGACATTATTAAGGTTATGAGGTTTTCTGTTTCACTGTGTGACCCCACAGCAGCAGTCCTGACCTCGGATAAAAATTCAAGAGCGATTTTTAAAAAATTTTACTTTAAAAACGGACTCCTTTTTTAAACCCATTATCTCGGGAAAACGAGCCGTTATCCTGTGATAATGAAACAGATAACAGAATGAAAAAGAACTCTTGGCTTCTGTAATTTAACACATTTGAGCACAAAAATCAAGTCAGTCTCTCTTTGGGCATCTGACATAGTTTGAATATCTTAATGTCATTATCATTATAGAAACATTGCTGACTTAAAAAAATCAAGAAATTCCAGAAAATCAGACAAGATATCCGTGTTGTCGTCATGGTCATTACTGCTCCATGTTGGGTTTTTGTTTGGGTTTTTTTTTTGTATTTGTGGTTGAAATGGTTCAAAATGTGGATTTTTATGAAATAAAAAATTGTCCTTTTCAGTCTTTTTCAGAGGGCTCCCGGTCCATCACTGCGGCTTGGTACAGAATTATTTTTAGAAGTTCAGGCCGACATGATTCAAGTCTGATCTTCTAACTTTTATCTCAGTGGCACGTTGGTAGTTTAAAGGATCTGAAACAGCTAGAAAAGAAAAAGTGAGAGTCACAAGTTTACTTCAGGTTTGAACAGGAAATATTATTAACGCTCATCCTGTAAATATCAGTAACATGAAAAATCATTACATTTATTTGTGACTTCAGTGTTGCAGTATTCAGACTCCATCTGTAGTTTCAGAGACAAACACTGTTTGTTACCTTTATATCCGAGTAGGCGCCGTGTTCGTGATGCCACGTCCACTCATTTTTAATCATTTACATCGTTTTTCTTCTGCTCACATTCAGTTGGATTCTGCTGGATTCTGCTTTTGGCAGTTAAGAATGTGATGGAAGTGACTCTGCATTTGTTGATGAATTACGTTGTATTTTACTGTGAAAGAGCCTCACTGCTGTCTGAAGTTACATGTGAGCTCCGCCACGTGAACACTGAGGACAAGTTCACGTCCTGGATATGATGCTAACAGTCACACACAGCAGGTTTTTGGAATGCATTGCTTCATTTTGTGCTTATCCTTCAGAAGATTTCTCTTCATTTTCAATGCAGACAGACTTTACAGGAATAAAACACGTTGAAGAGAAAAATACAGCATGAAAAACAAAGTGCACATGTGTTAAAAAGAAGCAGTTTGAAGGTCTGAAGAATCAAAAGCTGGAATATACACAGCTGCACATTCTTTTTGAAATACAGTCTGTTCAGTGGTATCATACTGTTGTGATACACAGAAATACACACTTGAGGATTTGAAACTTTCAAATGTGTTAAAAAATTAAAACAATGAAATGTTTATGCAAAAGGCCACAAAAATGGTTGTGGGTGACACAAGAAGAGGATTAATTTGATTTTGATCATTCAAGACGCCCAAACTGAGCAGATGAACACAGCAACTGTGACAATGACAAAGTCACCATGTTCACATGTGGGCAGGAGCACTTCTGCTTCTGCATAGCCATGTGAGCGTTAGCCACGCCCCCTTCAGAGGAATTGTGGGACTGATTTCAGGTGAGCAAGTTCCTTTGGACAAACTGTTGGGAGACTTGTGGGTCCAGAGTGTCAGGTGTCCGGTTTTGTTTTCCACAGAGACGGACGACTGAGGGAGCTGAGGAAGCCACTGATGACGAGCGTCAGCTGAGAGAGGAAACCTGCCGTCCGGTCTTCAAAAGGCATGGAAAACATGTTCTCCAGTTATCGAACGCAGAAAAATACCCCCTCAAAGTAAATAACCTCAGAGACCCCGATACTCAAACTGTAGCTTTGTGAGAGCGCCGAGATGTTGTGTGAAGTATCTCAAGTTACAGCAGTTTGTTACTCGTCTGTGCGGCAGCATGAACCTGAGATCTTAGAGTGGACACTGAGGAAAGATGCACACAGATCACAGGTGAAGTATCCTGACAGAGCAGTGTGTGTGTGTGTGTGTGTGTGTGTGCACAGGTGCTAATGCTAAGAGGATGTAATGTTCGCCATGTTCCCCGTCTCAGTGCAGGGTGTCAGCATGCTGACAGTTTCTCATGAGCTCCTCAGATATCTGCCCAGTTTGCAGGAATTTGGATCTGAACCAAAATAAAAAGTTTTCTCTTGTTAATGGCACCGATGAAACGTCTGACAGTCACCACAGATATTTCAGCTCGTCCTGCGGGACACGTGTCATCGTGATGGATCCAACACTCTTTCAGACAATTTACTCAAAACCACGAAGGTGGACCTCATGCTGGATCCAAAGTCCTTCGGATTCTAATTTGTCAGAGACTTAAAAGTGTGAGGGCGGTGACAGTGTGTCTGTGAGCGTGCAGGTCATGTGACTGCGATGTCGCTTTACCATGAAGGAAGTCACGCAGGCTCAGACGCTCAGCTCTGGGGATGGAGCGAGGAGCGACACTGTGGCAGAAGCAAAAACACTGACACTGTTAGACGACCCACAGCTCACAGATTCAAAGATGATAGAAAATAGAAATAATGACTCGACACTCACCTACGCATGAGGAACATTAAGGTTGGGTTGGATTTAGTGTTTTGAGGGAAAGTTCTTCCTCTTTTTTTTCTCTTAAACTTTGTTAAAGAACTGGACATTTATCTATGACCTTTAACCCTTAACAAAAGAAAGAGACAAAGGAGAGAGGGAAGGAAAATCTACCACTCAGTGACAAAACAGGCCACACAGTGTAATTCACTGATGTTAACAGTAACATGACACTGTACAGTTCAAGCTTTAAAACACGTGGCATGCGCTCAAACACGCTTCAGACACACTTTGACATCTGACAGTCTGAATGGCTGCAGAGCAAAAACACAAAGCTTTGATCACAATAAAACTCACTGGTTGTCAGGTGAAACAGTCAGTAATGCAACATGAGGCCGTGAGGGAAAATTTGAGTTTGAACAAACAGACATTTCATAAAAATGATTTGACTTTAATTCAGGACGTTCGATGGCTGAGCACGTTCAGAAAGAATCGAGGCACAAAGGCTGCAAATATCGTGCGTGCAGAGACGCCACGTGTTTGTCTTCCTCAGGTGGGTGGGACCCTCGTCGTTGGTCTGGTAATGTCGTCATGGATGTATTGAACAGTTCCAGTGACAGCAGGCCAGCTGGTTTCCGTCACAGTTTAAGAGGAGTCCATCCGTCACCGGCGACAGTTCCACCTCAAAGTGTGAAAGCTGTTTCCGTTCACACCGGCTGAGACTGTGTGCTGTCAGCTTCACTGGTGTTGGAGCGGCCGTCCCTGCTTTCCAAACCAGCTCTGCGCAGCCTTTCCTGTTTTTGGGAACATTAGCCGCAGCCGGCTGGCTGACCTCGGGTCACGCTGCCAACGTCTGCGGCTTCAGAACGGGATCGTTCTTAGCCGGACGTTACGTCTTGTACTTCTGTGCACCGTAACAGTGTGATAGAACGGGACTGTGACTCCTGTGACTCTTGAATGGTGTGTTATTGTAGTTGTGTGTTATTGCAGTCATGTGTGTTATGTGTGACCTGTGTACACCTGCTACAAACGCCAGGTGTGGCGTTCTCAGTTTGACACTTGTCAGTATCGGTCCGGCTGAAGAGAACGACTCAGTGCCAGCAGTGAGCAGCTTGCCGTTGACTTGTGCTTCGTTCTGTGTGATGGATTTTGCAGGTTTTTGAGAACTTTTCCTCCTTCTTTCTTTTTTTTTGGTTGTACGAGCAGCACTCGTGGTCAGATCCCTCTAAAGAGCTGCAGACAAGTCTTTCTTTCTGTCCATTTCATTTGTAAAATCTGACAACAAACGACATTTCCTCTATGGACAGACCATCTCTGAGAGCTACTTGGTACCAAGGAGGTTCCTACGGTCCTCATAATTTCTTGGTTAGTTGGCGTAGCTGCCTTTTAGAAATTGTAGCCTAGAGCTCTTTAAAGATATTTAACTGCCTCCGGTCACAAGCTGAGGAGAGGAAATGTGCCATAAGTTGAGTTTCAG
>JAQLOL010014482.1:0-11181 GCA_029783665.1 Naso thynnoides
TGGGTTTGTAGTTCAAACCAAAGTAAACTTCTCTAACTCTGACCTGAGCTCGTGCCAAATAAATTTTAAAAACTTGTGCACAAATTGAAGCTTGACATACTGTTGTGAGTGAAAGGGTCTTCACAGGGAATATGCGATGTGATGTGGAACACGATTTGCCTTTAATTAAAAATGACTTTAGTATTAGATACATTTAAATAGTAAAAATGACCAATGAATGACACTGAGATAAAAATGAAACCTTAACACTGAAATATTCCAGAAGCTGGACAAATACGATAATAGACCAATAAATGTATCTTTGTTTCATTTTGCTTCTGTTTTAAATGTGAAACAAACTAAATGCAAACACAGACAACAGACTATTTTTAATATGTCAGCCAAACAAAGGCTGATGCTGTGTTCATCAGAGGAGAACTTACGGTTACACTTCCTTGTCATATCTTAGTCAGATCCTATGAATGTGGATGAGGAACACTTTTCATACTGTGAAACTTAGTTATGACACAAAAGTCCTTTAATGACTTTTTTTCAGTTTTTTTTTCTGTGTCTTTGTATGAAATGTGCTGCTGAGTGAGGAGAGGTGTGGTTTACCTGAAGTGTGTCTGTAGGTGACAGAGCAGTGGGCCAGCTGCAGCAGGGACAGCACACACACCGCTGACAACGCTGCCATTGAAGCACAGAACTACACGGAAAACAACAAGGAAAGACTTCTGTGGATATTAACCCTACACGCCTGGCCGGAGGCCTGCTTACGTCGAGGATGAGCCAGCACTCACCTGTCCGACGCCGTACCACCTCACCGGGCTTTCCAGGAGAGAAACACCAGTTAGTCCTCTTGTTTTTCAGAAACTAGACGGCCCTGATATTACTTTAAACAATGTTTTCCTGAGAAACCGTCAGTCCACAAGTGATTTGCTGTTTGGCAGAGAGAAAAGTCCCATCACAAACCTGTTGGACAGCATACCAGCTTGAGGGAGGAACCTCCACAAACCTGTCTGTCTCAACGTCGACTCAGCAGACATGGGCTGTTTACTTGTATTGTCTAGTTGTGTAAGTATGACTGTGTGTGTGTGTGTGTGTGTGTGTGTGTGTGTGTGTGTTTGGGTTTATTGCACAAACAAGAGCAGCATTAATCCAAGTTTTTTTTTAAAGGGTTTTAACTCATTCTAGATAACGGTGATGTATAAATGGATGTAATTACTTGTTCAGAGAACCTTAGAGAACCTTAAAGGTACAACTGAGTATTTGTAGAATGTAACCTGATAACAGGGGAAAAACTACAAATGCTGAACAGACAGACATGTCATGTGGTCCTCCTTGTGCTGCTGTGTGTTCCTGTATTTAAATAACGTGTCTGACTTTTTTCTTTAAGACATTACATAATGGCATCAAAAATGAACATCACTTGAAAAGAAATATGGCTGCTAACGCAAAATGCGCGCAAAAGTTTTAAGCAGTTGATTAACCGCAAAATACTCATCGATTGAACAGCTTGCATCAGTAACATAAATCAGTGAATGCGTCTTTATTCAATCTGCAGCGTTGTCTTGTAGCGAAATGCTGTAAAAATGTGTCTTTAACTTTTGTTTGATTCTGTGCCCGAGTGCATTTTACAGTAAGGTCAGCTGACACTTTACATCTCAGTTCAGCTTCGATCGGAGCACAGAGCAACTGAACTGTCAGGGAAAGCTTCTGTTTTTTGTTTGTTTGTTTGTTTGTTTGTTTGTTTGTGTAAGCCCTGTAGTTGTAAAAGTCTAAGTTTGGGCCGTTCATGCATTGACCAAAGTATTAATTATTTCATTGGTTTCTCAGTACTTGACTTGCTTTGATTCACTGTAATGAGTATAATGACATCACACTGGCTTCACCTTTTACTTCAAAACAGTGAGAAGCCAAACAAGTAGAACAATGAAAATTTGTCACAGGAAAAAAATAAAGAAATAACTCAATGGAAATTGTGACAGGCTTTATAAGATCACCTGACAGCCATAAGTCTACGCCATGCATTATTTTCTGCTTGCATACAACAGCACGCGACTTTTTGTCTTGTATGCGACCTTCTAAAGGAGTGCACTCCCAACACTCACTCATCACAGTAACATTGTACATATACATTTGGTAAGTGTAGTCTATAGTCTCTGAAATGGGACACAATGCTCATATGACTTCACAAGCATCACCGCTGTGCTCACGGCAACAAAACCAAAGTTAAGAGAGAAGAAGATCATGAGAGGCCTCAGAAAATCAGCTTGAAGACTCACACAAGACACAACAGAGAGAAATGTTCAGGACAGTTTTTTTTTTTAATGATGTACAAAAGTGACTTGACTTTTATTTCAATATAAAACTGATTGTGTGAATGCAGGTAAATAATATAAATATGAATTCTTATAATGGAGAAGGAAGTGAAACCAAACTGCCCAACCCAAACTGCAAATGGAAGATATAAAAATAAAAGGTACAGCGATCCTCGCCCCCCCACCCCCCATTTTTTACATGAACTTGATAAGGCATTTATTTCTGGTTTTTATTATCATGATTTCATCTTTTCTCGTACACAACAAAAAGCAGTGAAGGTGCTTGAAGATGTGAATTGGACTGACGTCTGCAGTCTGATTGTCTCACAACTAATAATAACCACACATTGGGGAACGGGGGAACGGGGGAACGGGGGAACAGGCTACGTACTGGCCAGCACAGACCCCAAGTAAGTTGATCTGTGACCTGAATGTGTGCTAAAGCCACAACAACTGGCCACACCTGTATGTGGGAAGCTGTGGAGAACCGCCGGCTGCTCATCCCTGACACTAAAATAGTGTTCTCTGCTGGTGACAGGTACAGAAAACTGGGTGTTCTGCAGCGTCGAGGCTACTGCGCAGTTTGAGGACCAAATTATGATTAAAATTTTTTAAAAAGAAAAAAAAAACACCCTGAATTCCTGCTACTATGAACCGTGTAACAATATTTTTTAATCAAAGCCGTGCAGATGGCGACTGGGGCACCTCTGCACTCCTGTGAGATTGTAATAGAGAAGACACAGAAATCTTCAATGCGGCATGTTGGACAATAGTAGATAATACACACATTTAAGACTGGAAGAAAGTTGCTCCCCATCCACAGCGAGACAAACTCATGTTAACCCACCTACTAGCTTTTTCCAGAACTTTCACCCTCATATCACTGTCTTCATCAGAGAACAAAGCTGCTGAATTATCGATGGTTTAGCCGTCACTAGGGTTGGTTGGTAAGGCGAAATATCTGATCAATATACTTTTATTCCTAGAGATCAATATTTATCATGGCAAAAAAATTCCAGATTGACTGGCTGTTGTTACATTTACTTCTGTTGTGGTTCCGGTTTGATCCGGACTAAAGATCGTGGTGTTAAACCTCCCCTGTGAAACCAAAGCTAAACAGATCAAATCTATGCAAAGTCAAAAAAACGTGAACCTTGGTCTGGACTTTGAGGTGTGAAAGCACCTTATATTTATTCTTACATAGCTAGCCCTATGTCCATAGCGCTGGAGAAAGGTCTGGTTTGCACCATTTATCAATATTCTATAAGAAAATAATCACTCGTTTGTATTTCTTTGAACCAATCCCAATCAGCTTGGGCGGTGATAAGCTTAGGATTCAGTGATGGTGCACTTGTAAAATAGTTACACACACGGTGGAAGGGGAAGAGAATCTCACCTGAAATAGTCACCCACTGGCAGGCTTATACCTGCAGCTGACATGTGATGATGAGTCAGACTAATCCATATCAGGTAACAATGTCCAAAGCCTATCATCATCATCATCATCGCCATCGCCGTCGCCATAAATTCTATCAAGATTACCCCACTGAGATTGTTTAATCGCCGGGCCCTGGCTGTCACCGTTCGACCTTAGGAAGAAACTTCAGTCACGTTCTAACAGGTGGTGGTAAATTATGTGCAGGGGCCCCAAGAAGCATCACAGCAGGACTCTCTTACACGGCTGAGCTGAAAGAACATTAAGCCAGAGTCTTCACATTACAGGTAGCCAGCAATAACTTTAAGATCTCTGCTGGTAAGCCACAAAGACAAGAGACATGATCTGTCTGTGAACGCCAAACCAAAGCTGTCACAGCATCCACTGGGAAAAGGTCAAAGGCCGTCGAACAGGAGTCAATGAGATTACTCAAGCCTGACACCAGAGACCATCTTTAAACAGAAACACGGCTTACCATCTCTCCCCATATACAACCACCTGCCATTATATGACTGAAGTTCCACACTTAAGTTACAGACTGGCACTTGAGTCCATCCATCCTCTGAGGAAGACCATTAGCAGTCGTAAGCTAAGAGCTAGTGAGTGAACTTTCTGGGATAATTGTGTTAAATTCAGGAATTATCTTTAACCTGCCACCAGTTCATTCCTGTATCCACTTTGTGCTCGTTACTGTTCATTTCAGTGAAAAACATCATTATACATTTTAACTATTTTAAGACAATGATGATATAAATGTAAAAACTAAAAGACTAGAAAAAAAAAGACACAAGTACCAGAATGCAATCCACCTATAACCAAGACAATGAACACCAAGAGAGCATTTGTGTCAACTGAGCATGTTGCCCGCCCCTCTAATGTTGAGATGTGCAAAGAAACAACACAATGCAGAAACAAGTTCTGCTGTTGTGAATACTGCACGAATGAATGAGACGCGACTGTGCTCGGCCAAGGGACCCAGACTTTCCATGAAAAGACGGGCTGCGTTTGGAATCTACGGATGTTTTCAACATTCTGTCTCATTTTGGCAGCGAAGGTGGGTACAAAAGAACACACCAGCTGGAGACGTAACTACAGCCTTGAACTGCTGCTATGCCTCCCCCCCCCCTTCCCTTTTGTAATTCTGCTGTGGGGCTCCGCTGCCCCCTGCAGGAGACTCTGGAACATGACAGCACGTGTCCCTATGAATGTCGTGTCTTGCCTTTGGTGCCACTTATCCCGAGCAAGTTACAATTTACAAATGTGCATTTATGCAAGCACATTTTTGACATATCCATTTCTGACACCTCTCCCTTTAGATCCTCTCAATAAAAAAATTACACTGATTTAAAAACTGCTTTAGGTAAAAGTGCAAATGAAACCATTTGGAAAGAAAAGTATGCACCTTATGTCTATCCCTCTCACTCTCAAACACACACAAACACTCACACACAGACACAGACACACACACACACGCACACGCACACAGCCTCCTCTTTGGACAAGGTGGAGAGGGACAATGTTTGGTGTCCACAGTGACAGAACTTAGAGGAGGACACAGGGACAGCCACCTCTCTTCTGCTTCCCTGTGTGATGAGCTGGAGGAGGAGGACTCTCCATCTCCTGAAACCGTCTGTGGATGAAGAAGGAAACAGAAAGAGACGACTCAACCCATCTGGTATTTTGCAGCGTTGCTTCATTCATGGAGGATTCTCTAAATTGATTGATGTTGGTTTTAAAAAGGTTTGAGGGAAACTGTTCAGGAAGGTTCTTGGCAGTGAGACAAAAAACACTTGTAACTTTTTCATATTAGGAACATATAAATGCATTGTGTCTTCATCATTACTGGTGCTGCTTTGGATATGTTTGCCCCCTTGGGAACAAGTCCCCGGAAATATTTTCGGCCATCGATCAGAAGGTGACAGAGTTGGGACCAAGTCTGTAGTTTGCAGATCACAAATTATTCTCGAGTCTTTGCACTTGGAGGTTTGATGTGCAGGATTTACTGGCATTTCAGCGTAGAAGTTGCAGATCTCACCAACTGAATGTCCTTCCGCTCACTTTCTCCTTCCAAGTTGTCTAGATTTGGCGTTCTTTACAATGAAAAAAATAGTCTGTGTATATCAGTATCGGATAAATGAGTTTGGGAATATCGGATATCGGAAAAAAATCTAATATCGTGCATCAGTGTCCGTTTTAATGGTTCTCTCCTGCGATTCGACTGGATGCTGTTGGACTGGTTCAAACTGGATCTGGGGTTGGACTTGCTGGGAATGAATGGAGTTAAAGTTGGTTGTGATGGGAAATGCGCTGAGTCATGGCACACTTTTCAAATAACGTACTTTTCGATCTTTGAGCTTGGGGCATAGCATCAAGTCATTCTTAGTCAAAATGCTCCAGCGTAAAAGTCCAAGTCAACTTTTGATTTTATCAGGTTCAGTCGTAAGACATCAAATTTGTGACTCTCGTCTGACTCCAGCGGAGGTCATGTGACTGGAGTCGACACCTCTGGCTGGTGATTATTTTGAGTTCTAGAAACACTCATGGGTTGGCAGCAGTGCAGCGACAACTGTAACCACATTCGTACAACTGTATTTGTAGCCACAACCAGCCCTTCAAAAAAAGGAGAACAGTCCAGACAAACCAACGTGTCCACACCCTCATTAGCACTGGGCTGTGTTTACACTGTCAGCGGCGTCAGCAGCACTGTATGGAGACGGCAGCCACTCTCATCTGAGGGTGCCAGCTCAGAGTCATGCAGAACTTCATCCATCATGTCCTGCTGCTGCATTGGACACCACATTCCTGTTGTACTGGGTTAAAACACGACGGATGTATTTCTATGGTTGGCCTGGTGATCATTACGACCAAATATAAACAGTTGAAGATGCGCCGACTTCCCAGAGTAATAAATTCTATCTGTGAATATTATAATTCTATATGCAGCAGCACTCAGCAAGACAGTTTTTCCAGCTGAAACTTCTGGATCCAATTTATTTCTCTGGTGACTTAAAACTGTCACACTGCCGAAAACAGTGCAGGAAATAAGATCAGGTGAGACTATATAACAGAAATTAAAGATAACACTGTGTGCAATGGAGGAAAACGGAAATCTGTAAAGATGGGACCTTGATTTAGACTACACCTGTGGCAAACTGAAATAAAGTGAAGTAATGAGGGACTGTACCTGATAATTTGCACCAGCTCTAAGAAGGCCTCGTCCACATTGTAGCGATTCTTGGCCGAAGCCTCCATGTAGTGAATCCTGTTCTCTCTGGCGAATGCCTGAGCATCCTCCCTGGAGATCTGCAGACACAGCAAACAATTTCCAGGCTCAGCCTACATCCCACTTGCACCTCATTCTTTCCTCATGTACACTTACATTCTGACTGCGATGTTCCTTCACCTAAAGGCCTATTCGTACTCTCTGCGTCCATGTGGGTCCGCTGTGGTACCGGTGAGGAAAAGTCATCATTCGCCCATGTCTGCACACAGACCCCTCTGCGGACGCCCACGTGGAGCCAAAAATCTATGCGCGACTGTCCGCTTTGATAGAGCGCCGACTACACATGCATATAATCGTTGCTCTATACTCTGGTCCACTTGTAACCAGGGCGACACTGACTTTAAGTCTTTTTTTAAGTATTTTCCTCTGTTGCGATCTCTCTCAGGGCAATGTTTTTGACTTGACTTGTTTTAGTGCAGAAAACACAGATTCACAGCAACATTTCTAACTGAAAGACTTTTTATTGCCTTCAACAACAACAAAAAGTGTCATCCAGGTAAGAATGTGCTCTCCTTCATGTCTGCAGGACCTTTTGTTTTTCTCCTGCCTCGTTGACACAGATTTAGCTGTAGCAGCAACATTAGTAACGTTAGTCTGGCTGAAAAAAAGATGAAAGAAAAGAATAGCAGCCACTAAAACTTCTTCGGTTATCTTTTGTTTATTCTGCTGCAGACTGTACCCTGCATGTCACGTATGGCCAGACTGGTGCAGACTTATTTTTAGTATGAATAAAACTGCTTGCCCAGTCTACGGACGTGCAGTGTGGAAAATATGTTCAGGCTGTTACACAACCAGTGATCCACCTCTAAGTTACTGTACCGTGAGGAGATTAACCAATATAGTATTTATTGTATCAACAACATGGCAGCCTTGGTTTGTGCCCTTCATGACCTTTTTCTAACATTTGTTCAGTCTTAAGATCTCTCCCTCTGATTACTCTCACCTGGAGAAACATCTGAACACTTGACAATTCCCTTGTCTAACCTTTTCACTGCTTTCTGCGCTTTCAAAACTCTATAGCTTTTCGTTGGAGGAGCAGCAGCTTTCTGTGGGATTTTGAGGGAGACACTAGTGGAGGGAGTGCAACGGCAGGCTGGTTAAACTGAATGTCCAAGCAGGCCAGAAACGCGCTGACAAAGGAGATCATGGAAGCAAAGAGAAAGTACTCTGAAAAGCAACCCCTCTTCCCGTGTCACAGTCTGTACATCCTTGATTTCTTTCTCGCATCCTCTTCTCATGTCTTAATTCCTCCCACCTGAGTGGAAGCAAGGAAGAACACGAGGAGGGAGGCGTCGCAGCAACGGGAATTTAAGGAAATGAAACATGTAACTGTGGTGCTGTCATTATAAGGTAATAATAATTAACATGTTGCATTGTACAGCTGCATCATTTATTGTATTAAAGCCTCCCAGCTGTATTTTTTTTTTTTATTATGCAACTCTAACGTCACACTTACCAACAAATATCAGGTTAGAGAATACATCATTTGCCTTATTTGACATGGTATCCAGTATTCTAGTATTCTATCTAAACACATATACAGACACAGATAACTGCGCTGGTTGAAGGTCAGGTCAGGTAAATTCACCCTTAGCTAAGCCCCACCCCTCTGTTAAGAAGCCCATACTGCAGTGTTTGTAAAGGGAATATAAGAGAGAGGCAGACAGAGGGGTCTGCAATATGCCAACGAGTCAAACTGACTCAGCAGCGAAACAGGATAACGATATAAATATATGTAAGTAAGTTGGGCTTGTTGTCAGGTTCCAGGTGTAGATATCAGCACTGCAAACGACTGACCCACAGCTGCTATCTCCAGACTTCAGCCACAGACTACACCTAAGCTGGCTGGGCTTGCTAGCGCCCTTGCTTGCGGCTTGCTAAAGCTAATATCTGCTTGTAACAACACAACACAGACTCAGTTGTTTATTTTAGAGTTAGCGCAGCAGACGTAGTCGTGATCTGTGAGGGGTTCAACTGGGAATGAGGATCTTCCAACAGTTTTATCCGAAACAGAATGTTGACTTCTCAGCATTTGAGTTTGATTTTGGAACGGGAAAAAAATGTATATCTCCTTCAAACCTCGTTAACTAACGAGTGTCACTATTAAAAGTGCCCCAAACACAAATTTTAAGCATGACTAGCTCAAAATCCACAGAACCAGCCTGAGAAGCAAGAAACCAAAAAAGATTGCATTGGTTTCCATGGAGCATGGCTCGAACTGAGGACTGAGCTGGCAGATGCTACGCTATGATCGTCAGTTTCGAGGGTGTGGCTTGGCGAAGGGTCAATTTAAGGTCAAATCTTTCAATTTAAGTCAACACTAGGCACTGGGTTAGGAGTTTGCTAGCTGCAACAGAACAAACTGATAAAAACCTCTTAACTTTTCCCCTCGTGTATACCGGTCTGTACCCAGCAGGAGGAATGAGACGCTAAACGGCACTTGAAGCTTGTGTGAGGGAGACACTCACTACTCTCTGTGACCCCAGGTCAGCCTTGTTTCCAACCAGCACCATGGGGAAGTCGTCTCGGTCCTTCACTCTCAGGATCTGGGTGTGGAATTTCTGCACCTCATGGTAGCTGCGATCGCGGAGGGAAAAAAATAAGCATTCAACCATCAACATGCAGAGATTTCTGTAAGTACTGATGACGTACAGGAGATGGACGCAGTAATGATCAGTCTTATCAGCTCCTGCAGTTTGTTATAAAGGCAACAGACAGTGTGATCTTCCAGAAAACAGAGGTTGATGACTAGAACAGCTGGAGTCATTTTCACTGTACAGGTTGTTGAGTTACTGACTGTCCCTCGACAGTAGCGCCTCTTACACGGCCTTGTGTAAAGGCTTGGGGGGTCAGATTCGATCCAAAGCCCTGTCAGAGGTGAGCCAGCATCTTTGTAAATGGGTTAACCAGCTGGGCAGGCCCAGGACGCATTTATCTTTACAGAGAAGAGATAAACTCAAAGGAATTCATGGAATTGTACCAGAATGGACATTTATGACTGTTTTACATTATCACTGAAGTTTTTCTATCGTTTTTACGCAGCGTAATCACTTCGTAACTGTTGAAAACAGCATGAACCTTCTTCTCAAGGTCAGCTGAACTCAGATGTTAAAATACAGAGCAAGTGTTGAAACATGCAAATCGGATGAGGCAACATGCGAAATGCACAGTTTGCTACTTTTGTTTTTAGCCTTATGGAATCCTAAACCAACTGGATGTATGAGCTGGTATTTCTGCATTTTTGTCTATGTAAATCACAATTTGTCGTACGTGATTTATCCTTCAGCAGCTGGCACCTTGACGAAGCACCATGGTGTACAAGGATCTTCAAGTCTTTGTTCAACTCAGATGTATTAAAGAAATAAAGGAATAAACCGGTGGACTTAAGTTTCACCTTCACTAGCGCACTGCTGTGGAAAGAGGAAACAAAGTCCGGTGGACAGCAACCTTAACTGTGGACACCTGTATGGAAAAATCTACGTCTTTTTTTGAACCACAAAATGTACACGTGCACATGGCGAAAACTGTCTACTGCATTCATGTAAGTTAGATGTTTTTGTACACATAACCCTGTCGGGCATCTTTAATAAAACAGGACATATTAAGCTCAAAGGACATTGACAGGCCTGTAATCTACTAGATGGTTTTTTGTGACTGTGTTGCATCGTTCATGTCAGAGTTTTCCAACAGTTTTGACGCAGTGTAATCACTTATTCAACTTTTTGTGGTGCAGATTGGGCATTTTTCTCAACAGAGGAAGTTGATGTTGATAGTGCTAAATGCTGCACCTGTCACGTCTCCTCTGAATCTGCAACCCTGGCTCGCTGTACAAAACGCCACACCAGGGTGGCGTAAAGAAGCGCTGCTCGGTTCTGTGTAAATTAACAAAAGCGGAGAATTGGTGAGCCTTCAACGCGCGGCCGAGGCGGCTTCTCTGTGAAAGAAGGGCCAGTGTGTCCTCACATCTGTCTCACCACCAGCTCACTGAACTTCCTCTTTCACAGGAAGACTGTGCATCACACCATTCGACTCAAAAACCATTCAGGACACCTCTGAGAAAATTATCTGTAAATGGAACACACACCCACACACACACACACACACACACACACACACACACACACACACACACACACACACACACACATAAAAACAACCCACCA
>JAQLOL010014483.1:0-11180 GCA_029783665.1 Naso thynnoides
GCTGATTATTAAAATGTCAGAAAGGAGGGCAAAACTAGAGAGAGACAAGGAGCAAACACAAAAACACCTGGAAGAGACGAAGAAACAGGTAGACGAAATTCAGAGAAAACTTCAGTCTGAGCAACAAGAGGAAGTAAAAGAAAAAAAAGATACATCATCTGATGAAAAACTAGTGAGAGACAAGGAGCAAACACAAAAACACCTGCAAGAGACGAAGAGACAGGAAGACGAAACTCAGAGAAAACTTCAGTCAGAGCAGCAAGAGAAAGTAAAGGAAAAAAAATGATCCATCAACTAATGAACCTGCGTGATTACTTTACCTTATATTTAGTTAAGATCACACTATTTGTAAACTTTAAGGAATTCACTTGTTCTTTAGTAGATTTCTATTATCATGAATCTAAGTCATGTTTCTCAGTTATTTTAAATCATATATGACTTTGGTAAACTGTATTTGGTCCCCCCTCCCCTTTTAATCACCATTGTGTTGCATATTGTTGCTAATATGACACTGCATGTTGATTAAATATATGGACACTGTAATTTGTAATATGACTCTCATGTGTTTCTATGTTGGATCTTCTGCTTCCTAATTATCATAAAAAGAACCATAAGAGCTGAAACTGAAGTCGCAAGTATTATTTTCAAACAAAGAAACAAAGAACACTGTTATAAAGAAAGAAAAAAAAACACATTACCTCTTCTCTGCTTCAGTCTGTGTGCCACACCTCTGCCAGTTAGTCCTGCGCTAAAGCGACTACTATGGCCACACAGAGCCACTTAATACCAAAAACACTGATATACAACATGGTTCTTTATACATTTGTTCTGCAAGAGTTTTTATTAAAACTTTTTTAAGTTTTCAGAAAAATGTATGTCAGTCTAAAAACTCATAATTTAGGAGGACTTTATAGAAAAGCTGACTCTGCCCTCACACGTTGTGAGGTTCGGCTTTAGCCTCTCTAACGGCCTTTTTACACAGAGAAGTGTCAGCGCTGCATTGGGACCTGGGAAGGTTGAGTCTCACAGACACAGGATTAATAATTTTGGACACGGAACGATCGAATAACACAATGGGCCAACATACAGGACTCCAACTTAAGGGGTAAGTACTTGGTGGACAGCCACACCCATTGTCCTGTTTGAAAAACTGGTGTGGCTCTCCTCCTCCTGTCAGCAAACTTATTGTAGTTCTGGGAAGACCTGAGGAGGTTCTGACAGGCACGAGCCCACATCGGCTGGAAACGACAGACCATGGCCACAGCAGATGGGACGTTGACCTCCCTCTCCAGTGCAAAAAACAAAGGTGGCGGGTACCCAAATACACACCGGACCGAGGACGTGCAAATCGAGGCCCAGGGAAGTGTGATGTGGGCATACTCCACCCACCTGACGTACTTGCTCCAGGAGACAGGATTCTAAGAAGCCAAGCAACGAAGCCCCTTCTCCAGCTCCTGGTTAAACCGTTCCATCTGCCTATTGGTCTGAGGATGGTGGCCTAAGGACAGACTGACAGTGGCCCCCATGAGTTGGCAGAACGTCTTCCAAAACTGAGCCACGAACTGTCAGCGCTGCATTGAAGGCTCAGCATTAATCAGCCTTCTGTTCATTTAATGTTAAGATGATTACCTCTGACCAGCTGACTTACCTATTGACGTGAATGCTGGCTTGCCTCAGGTAGGTGGATCGGAGGCTGATTGGAACCGCAGAGCTGCCTCCGTAACTCTATAATGTCGTGGGGAAAAGGCACCTAGAAGTCGCCTTTAAAAGGCTGAGTGAAAGGGGCTTAAACTAACTATAATAATAATCATAATAATAATATATTTTATTTGCAAAAAGCTTTTCAAAAAATCAAAGGCACTGTACATTAAAAGATCAAAGCAGTGTAGTAAAATGATGTGTGAAGGTGTGGTGTTTTTGTAGAGCCACAAATCCTTGCAGGGAGATTGATGGTATGATACACAGGACTTCACATTTTTTACCATCAGTCAGTGCGGGTCTCTTTTAACTATAACCACCAACGTACCCTACTAAAAAGTTTACAGTTTTGTTGCCTAAACCCAGTCAAGGCAGTCTCTGCTGAAGTTATTTGCTGCATGGCTTCAAGTCAATCCACAATTATCCAGAAAAAGTATTCTCAACAACAATTGAACGAATTACCATGAAATCTACGCAACATTTATGTGTAACCAGGTGAACAGGGGTTACAGTGTTTTTGGTACCTGCTATGTGTTTTGTGTAGAGTGTCCTGTCACTGTAAAAGCGGCATGGTGGAAAGACTCGCGAGAGTGAGAAAATCACGGAAGACGTGAATCGCTGCGAATTGCTGTAACACAACGCGAACAACGGCGACAGTGTGCGCATGTCACTGGTGTGAGTAAGAGGAGATGACTTAACAAAATGTGAGCCGCTGTGAAATTAACTTACAGAGTCCATAGATGAGAGGCTACTCGAGCTAACAGGCTGACATTTGTGACCAGAGTGTAACTGCTTGTGTGTGCGTTGCAAAAGACTGGTGAAGTGTGTTTACGTCGTTCTCTCCATGCCGAGAGCAGACCTGTTACGGCAGTGGGACAGCGTAAGTCGCCTTAAATATGTAATTAAAATCCTAATTAGGACCATCCTGTCGTCAGGCATTGTTTATTTTAAGGAATTGTGTTATTTTGTGTTGATGAACCTCGCAGAGGGGAGAGAGAGTGGAGTCTGAGCTGCGTCAGGTGTGAGGCGAGGCTCTCAGACTGCGCATTTGAAGTGAGTGAATCCATTTTTTCTTGATGAAAGCATACTCTGAGTTGATAAAAATGATAAAAATACATTTTGTTTACAGATATCGGCATATGTGTTTGAGTTACTGTGACACATGGTGTTTATGTGTGACATTATTGTACAGGGAGTGGCTAGAAATATGTATTTCATTATTTTTTTTGTTCATTTTCTGTTTACAGAAGGAGAAAGCCACTACTGTTGAGTACAGTCAGCCCATCAACTGATAACTGCTGATGTATTCATGCAGGTATGTGCCAGCATGTACAGTGGGTAGTCACCGCTGTTTCTGCAAAGGCAAAAGTACAAAAACACCTTGCAGAAGGGTTTGTCCAAAACCAGGCAAGGGTCAAAACCAGCAAAAAGGAGTCTTAAGCAAAAGTACCAAATCACAAGGCAAAAACAGATCAAAAGGGAACAAACTGGGTCAAACACGAGGAATCAAACAAGAGAAAACAATGCCTGACAGATACTCACAAGTGACACAGACAATCTGACAAAGACACACTGGGAGAGAGAGGCATATATACCCAGGAGGAGAGGAGATAACGAAACACAGGTACAGACAATGGACAATCACACACACAGGGAGTAAAGACGCCAAGAATGAAACACAAACAGAAAGTGAGAGAATACTAACAAAAAAAACAGGAAGTCAAAAACAAAACAAACTAAACAACCGAACGGAACCTGACACTCACCTGTCATCAAATTATTTCACTTGTTTACCCAGTCACACTAGACAACACACTGCATACACACCACTATAAAACAGTATTTTCCTTACTATTGCCTTTTGTGAGGGTGTAAGGGCACCTTTTATATAGAGCAGGTCTCATTTGTATTACATATTTAAACAAACAAAATATGTTATATATGTTGGAGTCATTATTGCTGTCGCTGTCATTGTACTCGTCCTGATTGGTTTTGTTGTTTGGAAAAAATGCAGTAAGTGTCAAATTCCTTCTTTCCTAATTTTTCCCATTTTAGAGACTAGGTTCCACACACCCACATTGTCAGTGTCACAGGTTTTCAGGTTTGTTTAATAAAGACACTCACAGACTGACATGCTGACACGACAGTTTTGTCTTAATTAGGATGTTTTATTTATTTATTTTTTTAACCTTATTTAAGAAGTTACATCCAAATCCTCATCTAACAGTTCTCATGTTTATTACTTCATTAAACAAACAAAATATGTTTGTTATTTATCTCTCACATGTGCAGCTTCTTTATTTCAAAGTCTGCTGTGGGTCATTTACAGTTGTTCTGTTTGTTTTTTTTCCTGCTGTTTTAACATTCGCTGTGGCAGACTGAAGCTGACTGCCACTGAGCTTTAACCGAGTACTTTTCCTCTTCTAAACCTAAACATTTGTTGACAAAAGGACAGAAAATGCTCATGAATCATTTAAGGACTAATAACAAAATAACATGTTTTGTGTATATGTGCAGGACAACGTGGGCAAAACAAGAACAGACCAGAGAATGGTGCAGTGGAGATGGTTCCAATCAATCAACCAACCAGAAACTAGGGCTGCATGATTTAGAAAACATACTTAATTTGTTTTTTTTTGGACTGATATTGTGATTGAGATATAAATTGAAATATATGAGGAAATTATATTTTTTATGTCTTTATTCTCATGTTTTATTAAAAATATTAAAATGATTATAAAGTGACTGTTGCAGGGATCTCTAACCAAAGACGTTTTCTTAAGACTGTAGAATGTGTGTGGACCAGGACAGCTCTGCAGTTCCTCAATATTTGAATGAAATGGCGTTTTGGTAACACTTTATAATAATCAGACATTAATAAGCATTAGTTAAACATTAATAAATACCTAATTCATCATTTACAAACAGGAGTGAGTACCAAATTCGGCACTTTTACTGGTACCAACTGAATTACTTCGGGATTACCGGTTACCAGTTAATGTAAAATCAAGCGGCACCAGATTTTGGTACCAAAAAATAAAAAAAGTGGTCATGAACGCATCCTTGTGACTATGAGAGAGAGTGGAGGAGAGCAATATTGAAAGACTTTCTGAGCCTAACATAAACGAAACATTGCACAAGAGCAAGATTACATCAGCTCAACAACAACAACAACAACAACAACAACAACAACAACAACAACAAGGCATTCTGGTCCACAGTTTGGAGGTACAGCTCCACTTTTCTAAAATACCCAGACAAAAATGTAATATATCCTTTAGCTGAAGTCCTTAAACCTTTTTCTTACTCAAGTCTGACAAAACCAACTTTGAGTGCTGATGACTTTATTTGAAATCCTGCGCGGTGGGCCACGATGCAGTTTTGATTCAAGTAAAATGGCTCCGAATTTTATGTCATTTAAATATTTTAACAGAGGTGGAATAAATGAATAACTTTGGTGACCAGATAATCAAGTCGATGTTCATCTTGTATCGCTCCGTCTGGCTTTTCATAATCAGGGAACAAACACCTCAAACAAAGTGAGACACAGATAAAACTTTAATGATCCCTCACCTGTTGCTGCAGCTCAAGAGTGAGAACCTGCAACTGCACCAATAATTTCAAAACAACTTTTTATAGTAAGCTGACAGTTTTTTTTCTTTGTCTCATCATAAATGTTGTTGAACAGGATAGTTATACAATGTACAAATATACAAACATAGTAAATGTGTATCTCGTAATATGTATAACAATACAGACAGTATATGTATAAATATGGACACAGTGTTGGTGGTGGTTTATGGGGACAGAGACAGAAATGTTTTTTTGCAAACAGAGCAACAAACAGGGTGAATGTTGGAGTTTCACTCCAACACAAGAAAGTGTCGTCACACCTGCTGTGTATAAAAATGTTTGCAAGTAACTTCCTCGTATCAACATGTCAGAGTGCAGGAGAAAAAACAGGTCAAACAACAAATAAATGCTCTTCAAAGATCTGTTTGTGTTTTACGTGACCACATCAAGTTTTTGTCTTGTGTCTTGTTACAGAAAACATGGAGTTAATTTGCCAGAGCCCGGTTAAAGCAACAGTCGGAGAGAACGCCACTCTGGACTGCCATCTCATGACCAAAGTGCAAGTGACAGCATTTCAGTGGGAATTTAAGAGTAAAAGCGTCATTTTCTATAGAAGCAGAGATTTTTACAAGGGTAATCAGGAAGAACAATTTAAAGGCAGAGTGGAAATGGACAGCAGTTGGAATCTTACTGAAGGGAAACTACCTGTGAAAATCCTGTCAGTCAATGAAAGTGACGCTGGAAGTTACATCTGCCATGTTATAGCTCCAGTGGATGTGTCTGGCAGTGTTGAACTCATCATTTGTAAGTATTGCAGTGCAAATTATATTTCACATACACACACACACACACACACACACAACGCAAATATGTGGCAGTTGTTCAGATTTGGTGCTATTTGCTTTCGGACAAATCCATTGTAAATATGAACTGTCATTTACACAAAGAGACACATTAATATAAATAACGTATAGGCTGGCATTGTGTGTGTTTGTTTGTTGCACTTATCTATCCTGAACGTGTGTGAACAATAATAATTTAGCATGTTTAGTAGTGAAACAAAGAAAAGAGCAAATAAATTCAGATAAGAAAGATCAAATACAATTATTAAAAACTTCCTGCTGTAATAATTTACTGTAATTAAGTTCAGCAGACAGAAAACTGTAAATGTTTCATGTTTCAGCTCCAGTACAGACAGAAGCAACGTTAAGGAGGAAAGAAACTTTGGAGAAAACTAATAATATTTTGTGGATATGAGACACATGCACATATTCATCCAAACGAAGCTCTTTCTCTGTGTGTTTTCCTCTTGTCCAAACACAAACGCAGCTTTGGGTCACTTAAAACAGGTCTGAATGTGTGTGAACAGTAATAATTTAGCATGCTTCTCATAAGTAGCGAAACAAAGAAAAGAGCAAAGTCTGCCTATAAATTTACACTAAATTCTACAACCTATTGAGGAAAAGAGGTTAAATAGTCAAATACTCTCACAACACAGTCTCCACATTATGACAGTCCTGTTCACAAACCACGTGTGTGTTTTAGCAGAGGATAAAACTTATGCAGACACCGTCACTTTCTGCTTTAAAGACAAATTTAAACTTTCGTCCTTGTCATCAGATGAAATTGAAAATCCTTTCCTCTGAAAACTTTCAGTTTCCCCTCAAGTTTGTTTCTAACATCATTTAAAGGAGAATTTTGTTCTGCACACAAACTGCCCTGCCACCCCTAGCTGTGCCTGTCCCATTTGCATGCATGTAAATTAGAGTATATTCACACAGTCGGCGCAAAATTACCCCTTATGTAAATAAACCTCGCAGCAAATCAAACCTAATTTACAAAGACCAGCACAAACTACCACAGACAGTTTATGCCAGAGAGACCTGTTTTATTAAATCAGTGCAGTTTCTCTCTCACTCTCTCTTCCTCTTCAAAACTGGCCTTGAATGATACTGAATTGATATTAAATGATATTATGGTGAAAATCTACAGTCAGAGGGGGAATCAGTTTGAGTTCGTATCAGAGTTTGACATTTCTGGATCCAAGAAAGACACAAGATGCTCCAGCTGTTAGCGACTGGATCTGTAAAGCTGACCTAACAGCTGTGATCCTGTTTGTGAAGATCAATTAGGCTTTATTAAATTATCGTTATTTGTGTGAGTAATTTGAGACTTACAAGCTCACACATACGCACGGTGTTTAGTCCGCTTGAATTTCTTCACTTTATTTTTGATGACCTGATTTCTGACTGTTTCTAATTTTGGAGACGTTTGTATCGTGTCATGTGCAACACTCAACCAACTGTGAACAACAAACAAAACTGACACTTTCTGCAAAATGTTGAGTTCTGTCTGCAGTTTCCATTATGAACCAGTCTGTGTTCTGAAATATGTAGGTTAGCAAAGCTACCATAGCAGGTGAAAACTGTTTCAAGTGTTTACTGCCTCTTCAATCCTTATGTGTTGACATTTTATTGTTTTAATTTTTCTTTTCTGTCTCTCTGTCAGTGGAGTCTTTGACAAAGTTGTTTGTATTTTTTTAAATTCATCTCATTAAGATACACATGAACTGAGGTTGATGCACATAAGAGGAGTTATGAAAAAGGCAGAATTTAACTCCAGCTGGATGTTTTTGCTCTCGGGCAAAAAGTTTTGTAACTTTTTAATAAGTGAAATCTTTCACATCAGCATTCAGCATCAGTGCAGCATCAGACTCTTATCACAGCTGGAGAACATTTATGTTGTTCAGAAACAAAATCTTCTTGTAAATTATTCTCCTCATCCTCAAAACAGTAAAATCAAACCTTAAAAGTATATTCTTTCTATTTCTCCTTCCACAATGTTCAAACACTGTTGTTATTTTTCTGCAGCCAAACAAGGGGCCCAAGAGATTCAACCGAGTAAGTAAATGTTTTCTACATTCAACATTCACTGTGAGAGAAAAAAAAAAGCTTTTGTTGTAATACCTGAAAGAAATGTGTGTGCTTGCACAAGTTTATCCCTTCAACAGCTTAAAGTGAGTTTAAGTCTTTGAGGCTTTACGAGCAAATTCAGATTCTCTGTGGGAAGAAATGAAAACGCTGCGTCTGTTTGTAAACAAATACCACTTCCTGCAGAACATCAGCTTGATTAAATAAATAAACAAATAAGTGAAATCTCAAGTTTTATCACATTAAATTCTTTAATATTAAATTGCATTAAATTTGGCAGATTTTCTCTTAATATTGACTTGATTTTTTTTATGTATCCATCACATGATTTGACACAAATCGTCCTGTTTGTTTTACGATCACTGGAGAAAACATCAAATTAGAGGAAAACAAAAACAAAAAAACAACACAATTTGACAACATAATAATGGATTTTATAGGAACTTCTATACAATGAAAGATTTTAAGATTTTCACCAGCTGTTGCTCAGTGAATTCTTTTTTAGTAATGTCATGTTTGTGTCCTTGGCACAGTGTCATCAGTCAGTAATGAAGCTTTTTGCTCTTTTCTTTCTGCAGCTCAACCACCAACAGAGAAATCTGGTAAGTTTTTGAGTTTGTCTGATGAGAAACAGTTTTGCCTTCGACTGAATTCAGGATTTCTCTTTTCTGCTTTAAAGTTTCATAGTTAGTTCCAGTGACAGGTTCAAATATTTGCTCTGATGAGTTTGTCAGTGTGCAGCACTTTCTCTGGTTGGTTCAGTTATTCTGTGTCCGAGAGCCGATTGTTCTGATGTTTTTGACCAAATATTCTTAATAGTAATCCTTCAAAAAAAAGGCAGTCACAATAAACAAACAAATAAACAAACAAACAGATTTGTCAAGACAGATTCCTGCTTCTTCAAGTGTGTGTTATGAACACAAGCAGGAGAAGTGTGTGTGTGGGTGTGGGTGTGTGTGCGTGTAGACTTGATGTATGGACATTATCTTGTTAACTACAGTGAAGAGCCTCTGTTCTCTGTTATTCCAGGTTATGTTGGAGCCATTATTGGTGTTGTTGTTGCTGCTGGCATTGTCTTTGGAGGCTTCCTGATTGGTTTTGTTGTTTGGAAAAAATGCAGTAAGTGTCAAATTCCTTCTTTCCTAATTTTTCCCATTTTAGAGACTAGGTTCCACACACCCACATTGTCAGTGTCACAGGTTTTCAGGTTTGTTTAATAAAGACACTCACAGACTGACATGCTGACACGACAGTTTTGTCTTAATTAGGATGTTTTATTTATTTATTTTTTTAACCTTATTTAAGAAGTTACATCCAAATCCTCATCTAACAGTTCTCATGTTTATTACTTCATTAAACAAACAAAATATGTTTGTTATTTATCTCTCACATGTGCAGCTTCTTTATTTCAAAGTCTGCTGTGGGTCATTTACAGTTGTTCTGTTTGTTTTTTTTCCTGCTGTTTTAACATTCGCTGTGGCAGACTGAAGCTGACTGCCACTGAGCTTTAACCGAGTACTTTTCCTCTTCTAAACCTAAACATTTGTTGACAAAAGGACAGAAAATGCTCATGAATCATTTAAGAACTAATAACAAAATAACATGTTTTGTATGTGTGTGCAGGACAACGTGGGCAAGACGAGAACAGACCAGAGAATGATCCAGTGGAGATGGTTCAAATCAATCAACCAAACGATATTGAGAGTGAGTGAGTGAGTGATTGAGATATGAATTGAAATATAAATAAATATAAGAGGAAATATCTAATTATAATATATTTATATATATACATACATATAATTTTTACATCTTTATTCTCATGATTTATTTAAAAACAAAAAGGATTATAATGTGACTGTTGCAGGGATCTCTACTAACCAAAGATGTTTTCTTAAGACTGTAGAATGTGTTTGGGCCAGGACAGCTCAGCAGCTCCTCAATATTTGAATTAAATGGCATTTTGGTAACACTTTAAAATAACCAGACATTAATAAGCATTAGTTAAGCATCAATAAATACTGAACTGACATTAACAATTGTACATTTTTGTGACGAGGATACAGAAACTACAGACCACTTATTCTTCTCCTGTAAATGCAGCAAAACACCTTGTGGTGTGATTTATGTGACTGGTTGGAGCCCAAAGTGCCTCGTCTCTCTGCTCTCTCCAAAAGTGACATTATTCTTGGAATTTTTAAAGAGGACAAGAATATGCATTTTTTACTGAATGTTTTTCTTATTTTAGGGAAATTCTTTATCCACAAATGCAGCTGTTTAAAAATACAACCGCTCTTGTTAATCTTTAAAATGAATTGAAACTTGACTGTAGATCAGTTGAACTTGTAGAGAAGAAAGCAGCTGAAAGACTTGACAGACTTGAGTCCCTGTAGCACTCTTTTGTGTTCATTTATGTAACTATTAATTTTTTTTAATTCTTTAATTTTAGTTTTGTTAATGTTCCTGGTACAATGTGTTCTGTTCAAACCAAAGATACATTTGATAGTGAAATGTAATGAACCACTACATTTTGTTGTACATTTTTTTTACATAGAGTATAGTATATATATATATATATATACTGTATTTTTTTTATTGTTTTGTCTGTGAACTACACTGCATTTTTTATGTCTTATACTTACATAACTTTTTAAGTTTAGACAGTGAAACATCTGGACACTAAGAAGCAGAAACTGTGATTGTTGTTTCATAATAAATTTTGGGGGATTTTTTCCATGTATGTGAAATTCTTCCTTGAACCAACATTTGCTTCGTCTGTCAGGGAAAATGTAAGATTTTACAAGAGATAATGTTTAAAACATTTAAGACATGATGTGGTTTTACTCATAGAACGTCACTGTTTTTTTTCTTTAAAGGTCAGACGTCTTCGTTTTGTGGTGCACAGTCTATTTGGGCCTAAGTTAGTTAGCACGGCATGCTAACCCCAGCTACTTTGTGAGACGTGTTTGTGTTCCAAAACAA
>JAQLOL010014484.1:0-11179 GCA_029783665.1 Naso thynnoides
CCACAAAACATTTTCTGAATAAATGGATGATGAATAGGATAATGTTGAAGTAAAATAACGCTCAACGTCCCAAAGCTATTTATTAAAAACACTGATAAAGAGCGATGATGTTTGGAGCTAAAAAAAAAAAATAATAATAACACTAACTTTGGGTGAGCATAATTTACTTGCCGAATCATAAATTAAATGCCTGGACCTTTGATTAAAATGAAGAAATGTCATGCCTCGCATGGAGATAACTTAACCAGAGGAGTAGGTGAAGATACCTTTTTCTTTTTTTTAAGATATTTTTTGGGGCTTTTGTGCCTTTACAGGACAGCTGAAGAGTAGACAGGAAACAGGGCAGAGAGAGGAGGAATGACATGCAGCAAAGGACCACAGGTGGAATCGAACCCGGGCAGCTGCGCGAGGACATAGCCTCTGTATATGGGGTGCTTGCTCTAACGACTGCGCCCCAGGTGAAGATACCTTTAAATGCCTTTTATTTGAAAATAAAGTGCATTTTATTTGCTTTTTTTACTGTATCATGACAGAAAAGGACACTAAAAGTGACACATCCGTTGTTGCACCTCTCCACTCCAACAGGGCAGACAAATTCATGTTGAGCCACTGAAATAGCAACTCAGCTCAGCGTAGAAAAGAAGCTCCTTGCGGTTACAGTTATTTTGTGGCTCCCTGTATTGATGGGACAGTTGAGGGATTGGTAATTAAAGTGCCACAGATTGGACCCGTGGCTGCTACAGCGAGGATACAGAAAACGGGGGACATGATAGAAAAGCTAGAAGTTGAAATAGATGTTTTGGTTAAAGGTCATATGAAGTTAAAATGGACAGCTGTGTTTGGCTGAAATATACCATACCAATATACTATGCCTTTAATAGTATTGAATGGAAGGGATTAAAAAAGTAGCATGTGGATGAAAAATTTTAAAATTTGGAAGTAGTTCAAATAAGTGTAAAAGCATAAAAAGCATAACTTCCTGAACAGTGTCAGATTTAAAAGTTTCCTTTCATTCAGAGTAGGAGGAGAGAAAAAATGAGGAGACGGGATGAGAGAGAAGAGCAGAGCAGAGAGAAGGATAGAGGAGGAGAGAAACAACAGGAGGAGAGAGGCGGAGACAGCAGAAGACAGGAGGAGGGGAGATGAGAGAAGGAGGACAGGAAGAGAGACGGTAGACAGGAGAGGTGAAAGAGAGGATAACTAGAGAAGGAAAGAGTAGAGAGGAGGAGAAGTACAGACAGAAAAGACAGAATGAGACAGATACAGGTACACGTAAATTAAAAGATGTGAGCCTACAATGTGGAAAGACAGTGAAAGCTCTGAAAATACATCCTGGAACAAAGCAGAAATATATTATACTTTGTGTGTGGATAAACATAAAAATGACAAAGATATGGCAGTTTTAAAAGATGAAAAAAAGAGAGAGGAAGATGAGAAGGAAGAAGAGAATGAGAGAAGCGGAGGATGAGCAGAAAAGAGGGGGGGAGAAAGGATAAGGAGCACTACAGCATCATGCATCAGCATGTGTAGAAATTGGACTATATGTGTTTAACCGTAACTGCATTAGCACTGAAGTGGACTAGGTCAAGTTCTGAAAAAAAGTTCCTTTTAACATTGATTTTGAGCACCAGAAGCTTGTACCAAAGAAATTCATGTGGTTTGTGTGGATACACATTAAAATGACTAAGATCCAGCATTTTTAAAAATAGTACTACACTCAGTCTTTGGAGAAAATGTGAGACTAAAATTTACATGAGAGTTAATGAGGTGGGGTATGCCTTGAACTGAGGCTAAGTGTTAGTCTGACTGCTTCCAAACTTATATAACAAGAATGTCAAATTTCCTACTGTTTTCTGATGTTTTTATTTTTGATTATGCCAAACAAAGTTGTGGGATTTATTGGGAATTGTTTTTCTTCCCTCTTCTGCCGTCATCACCCACTCTAGCCTGCAGAGTGGGGGCATAATACACAACCAATACAAAATCTGAAGAAGGGCAAAAAAAAAAGCTTCAGAAAACTTAATTATTTAATTGACATACATTTTACAGGAGATGGCAAGAGGGGGAGGCATAGCAGTAATGAAATGCCAAAGGTGACATCAGCACCACAACATAAAAGCAACCCGTTTGATATTCATACAAAACAAGATGGATATCAAAGTATGACTGACACAAAGTATAAATGAAAAGTTAACATTTTCAGGTTATGTTTACAATAAATCGTGGACCTTTTGTCTGGCAAAGGTAAATTAAAATTTAAAATTGCATAAAAAAGCAAGAATATGAACTTAAAATTAATTGAAATGTAACATAGATAACAGAGACAATAGAGGAACGTAATCTCAGAAAGATTCACAATGTGTAATTTTTGCCTCAGATCCTTATGGCGTCAGGGGCATTTTGCGAACAAGACAAAAAAAGAGGTTTTTGGCAGCATGTTGGTGGCAGTTGTGCAATGGAGAGTGTATTTTTGCAAACCTGAGTAAACTTCAACCTAATGAAAAAAGATGAAAACAGAATTTGCGCAACTTAGCTAATGTAATTAGTTTGTCTGGAGTTTTACATCAAATATAGTTTGTCACCATTCTAGTAGTGTGTCCACCTGAGTACCAGCACTCTCACTCGGGAAGTAAATAAAAGTTTAAGAAAAATGAAATTACATTAAAGATTTGATTGCTGTCAAGTGCTCGTTAAACACTTAAGAACTTGCAATTAAACATTCATCACTAAATCAAATCAACATGGAAATGACGTGAAAACACAAATATAAAACAAAAGTCAAACAAAATCTATAGTGATCAAACAGTAGTTGTTTGCAAATAAGACAGAGCTCAACAATACTGGCACCGTGTATCGGGCATGCACAATGTGCTTAACAATTGTATTTTTTTAAAAAAATAAACCTAGACAACTACAAGTGGCAGCAATCTTTTAAACATTCTCTCACTTTCATAACAATAAGTAAATTTGGCAATGCTGATATTGTATTGAACAAAAAATGTGTTGGAGTGATGCAATATATTAGTTAAATGTAATGAAACCATTTATCATGTATGTACTCTTATGATAGTGACACATATCTCAAATAGTGGTCTAACCAGGTTTTCATGTATTGTGCTGTTAGAAAGACATCAATTTGACAAATACATACCAATTGAAAAAGTTTGCTTGGTAATACATTTAAAATGATGATGATTATCATATTACTTACTCTTAACTCATTACTTAGATATAACATCATTTTGCCGTTGTCATCTTCAGGTAAATAACTGCGTTTTCTTCTTCTTCACATCTTCTTGTATGCATTTACTAACTTTCGAGACATTCTCGTTTCTATATAATTTGCTACACTTTACCTGCCACTTGTTTTTTTTTTATTTTTACTTTAGTCTCAGAGCGAATTTACAAGAAAAACCCAACAGATAATGTTCCAGAGGTCACTCTGTGGCTAACGAGAGTCCTTTACATAATCTCGGGCCAAAAGCCAAACCATTGACGTTGAGGTTTGCGTAGATTAGACCACAGCTGAAGTCAAACAAGTTTTATCATTATTATTATTAGTAGTAGCAAATTGGCAAATTTGGCTATTAGCAAGCGCTATAAACAGAGAAACATCAAGTGACATGAAAGTTGATCAGATTTGCACGAAATTTGGTGAGCGTGATGCAGGGTCTATCCTAAGGTTAGCTTAGTGATTTTCATCACCTGTGTGTTGCTGCTGAAGTACAGAATTCAGAACCTGTCGGACCATGCAAATGATTCTTTTCCATGCTCCCCCATGATGGAAGGCAGCAGGAGTGTTAAAGCTCCACTTCACTCCAGACTGAAGTAATGCACCTTGAATTTTCTTGTGATTCCCACAAAGTTGGTTCCGTTGTCGGACCTGATATGTGTGATACTTGGCCTCTTCTGGAAATGAATGTGCGCAATGCATAGAGACAAGAACTGGTGTCAAAAGAGTAGGCCATTTCCAAATACACAGCCTTACTGGCCATACAGATGAATATGACGCCGTAGCATTTGACGGAGGCTGCGGTCTACCTTCACCTCAAAAGGGCCAAAATAATCAACACCCCCATCAGTGAATGGAGGGAAGTCAGGTTGAAGTCGCTCTTTTGACAAATCTGCCAACCCAGTTCACCCAGCTGCCCCCCTGTAGCGTCTGCACATGACACAAGAAGAGAGGAGCCTCCCAGCAGCGTTTGCACTGGTGATCTAATACCGTTAGCGGAGTCTAGAAAGCAGGTGATTTCTTCCACTATGCCCCAACTGCTCATGAATAAGGCGTAAAATGAGAGTGGAGATGTACTGGTCTTTGGCAAGAATGACTGGATGTTTCATATCATCTGGCATAGGTGCCTTACTTAGCCGTCCTCCCACTCTTAAAAGGCCATTTTGTCATGTCGAGCCCACTGCTCAACACAGACTCTCCAACTTTCTTCCTCTTCTGACTCAATAACTTCAACAACTTTCTTAACTGGAGAAACCACACTACTGAGGTCTTTAACCTTTTTCAAGAGGAAGAGTGGTAATGAGCTGAGCTGTAGCACTTGATGCATCTTTAATGATCACAGTGTTTACTATGACCTTTCCTTTGACCTCTGGGTTGTCACTGCTGATGGAAGTGGACTACACAATATTGGTCGGCCATTTTCCTATATCCTCGAAGAGAAAATCTGGGCCATGGATCCATCTGCTTAGATGTGAGAAAACACTCGTCTTTGACCCCACGAGAGGCCTCATCAGCTGGATTCTGCTTGATGTCCCCGTGCCTCCACTGTGTCACATTAGTAGCATCTCTTATAGCTGAAACCTGATTAGCCACATAGGTATGGAAACGCTTTGTTTCATTCCCGATGTACTTTACCACAGTTGTGCTATCTGTCCAGAAGATGGAACTTTCCAGGTTTAGCTGCAGCTCTGCCTTTAGCATCCTGTCTGGCTGTTAGTAATTTTCACATTCTTTACTGGAGCAACTCGGGCCTTTCCCAGGATCAAAGTCAGAAGAACCTTGTTCTTTCTATTTTGCAGCCGAAGGTAGGAAACTATGCCATATCCACCCTAGCTAACATCAGAGAAATTATGTAATTGGGCACTTGTGAGCTGTCCGAAGTCTTTGGGCTTGATGAACCTTAGCACGCTAAATATGCTGAGCTTTTTTAAATTCTAGCCACTTGACCAACCGCTGCTGGTGTCCTTGAGGGATGTGCTCGTCCAATGGGGTCGTACACTGAGCTTATAACAGATAGAATATCTTGTCCTGTGCATGGTCTTTCTTGGACTGCCATCTTGAACCTGAAGGTATCAGTTTCTGCACACCACTGTACCACTCTCTATCAAAATCCAATTCTTTTACTTCCTTTGCCTGCTTTTCTACTTTGATGGATTCCAACACTGACCTGCTGTTGCTGATCTATTGGTAAGTTGAAAACAGCCCAACTGACACATATCTCTTACCAAAGCCATGGCTTCAGCTTCTGGAAGGCAAGGATTTCAAGCAGTCGTCCACGTAAAAATTATGCTTGATTGGTACTAGTGACAAGAGCTGGAAATGTTGCCTTGTTGTCCTCAGCAGCTTTTCTTAAAGCAATGCTGGCACAGCCTAGTTACGATATTGCACCAAACAGGTGAGCTGTCATTCATTCAGTGAGATGTTGTGACACAGTTGCACCATGTAGCCACCATCGGAAGTGGAGAAAGTCTACATCCTGCTGCGATGGGATGTGAAGACCTTGTGAGGACTCCAAGGAGAGAATTTGTCAAATCCAGTCCTTGCAGTAGCTGACTATTGAGCGAGGTGCCTTTAAGCTTGCAGCACAATCGAACACAACTCTTAAGGTCCCCTTTTTTGGATGTAGCACATCATGATGTGGGATATACCACACTTTGCCTGTTTTTCCTTCCAGCTGATATTCTGGCACCTTCTCTGTATAACCTTTATTATCAGAGCATTCTCATCACTCATAACTGAGAAACTGAGTGTATTCCTCTTTAAATTTAGTATCTTTCTCCAATTTCCTTTTCAGACAAGGGCCCTGTGCGCAACGCGACGGTTATTGGGCATGACAACATCATCATTTCTGGAAGGTAATCTCAAACAATAATGTCATAATTTCCAGGAATTTGAGATCTTCCCTGGACAATTCTTTTTTTTATCTATCGATTTTTCATTGAAATCATGGTTATACTAAATCATGGAATTACTAAGGTAATTCCTCTATGTGAGCATGGATATTCGGTTAGCAGTAATGGTACGGCAACTATTGTCAAGCTCATTGCCTCCTCTCAATGGTCCCTTAATTATCCAGCCCAGTAGGGTTTTGATAGCATATGGTCCTTCTCCATTACTGTTTATCACCTCCCCTGGATCCATTAATTTTGGCACATTGGTTCCGATTAACAGTTCCACATCAGCATTGATGACAGGAATTTTAACAGGGTTTAAGTGAGACCAAGCACTCAGCTCTTCCTGTCATGGAATGTTATCACGGGTTACAGGCATTTTGCACTGCGTGTACACATCAGGTAACTCAAAGTAAGTAAGTAAGTGTTGCTATCAAATGCAACTATTTCCAGTCCTGAGGTGATGTAAACTTTCGTTGATTCATTGTCTTTAAGAGAAATTTAGCGTTTCTTCCTCTGACCTTTAACTCCCTCATGAGTCGCTCAGAGCAGAAAGTGGCTGTGCTGCCGGGATCTAAAAACGCATAGGTAGTTAATATCTTGCTGCCTTTGCTGGCCTTGATCTGCACAATTGACAAAACACAATCATCCGCTCCAGCCCCTATATGGCCACATGTCTTAAGAGAAACTACGTAACTGCTCTCTGTTGCTTCTTGCTGCGCATCCTTTGATTTGTTTGGGTAAATGTGGAGAATGGTAGGATGCTTCAAGTTACACAATTTGCAGGACAAGCGCCTGTGACAGTCTTGTGTCTTGTGTCTTGTGTCTTGCTCATGTGTCCAACAGTTAAACACCCAAAACAAACACCTTTCTCTTTTAACAAGTCAATTTTCTCTCGATGCAACTTCTTTTCCAATTTGGGACACGACTCCAATTTCTGACCCTCCTCACACCAGCAGACAAGACACCTTTGTTGATTTATCAGGTAAGTTTCTTTCCTTTTGCATCTGGGTCACGGTTGTAGAATTGACAGCTGCCACAGAAGTTGCAAAACTGCTTCTTGGAAACAAAGGTTCGAATCAAGGGAAACGTGATTCGAATTTGTGACTTTGAGAGTTCTTTTGCTCTTTGATATCCCGTCAGGGGACATGGTGTTGACAGCTTTTAACCAGTTCTCTTGGTTGTCCTTTTGTATACTGCTCTGAGAAATACAGGCAAGTCTAAACTGCTAGCAGCCTTTCCTTCAACTCCGTGCTGAAAAGCTCTCATGAATGCATTATACTCAAGTGGGTCCCTGCTAAAGATTGATGTCTCTCTTGGAGGTAGTGACAATGAAGATTGTTGCTGCATCAAGACGGCTGTAATGTCGTTTTGCCGTTGCATGATGGTAAAAATATTGCCTTGATCCACGTTGTTGAGCATTAGGTTAGTGTGTTCAATAGATTCCTGCATACAATTCATGTTGGGTTCGTGTGAAAAACGTGTATGAAATGTTTCCTGAAATCCTTGAGACGTGCTTGGTTTTGGATTCATAACAGAAGCCTTTGGCCCACCATGCACAAAGTTTTCCTAGGGTCGTGCTCCCATTGACATAGCAGCTTTGCTTGTCGCCTAGTTGATGCTGAAAGTGATGGTTTGACTGGTTCCACTGTGCCTCCATTGATTATTGCAGCTTTACTGCTCCTTGTAGGTGGATGATGGAGCTGGTGGTCTAAATCTTTGGGCTGTGCCTCCATTTGCACCGCAGCCTTGCTGCTACTCTGCTGATGGAACGTGAAACTGATGATCTAACTCTTTGGGCTGCTGATGCTAGCTAGCTAGCTGATGCTTTAACTTTGTTGAACAAATTCTATAGCAGTGGGTCTGAGAGATGATTTACGTTTTGTCCTTTCCTGATACGAATTCATTCCATTTAAATGGGCTCTGAAGCTCTGCTCATTAGGGTATTTGTACCTCAGCACAGTAACTTTTGCAGTGTGAAGCAACTTTACCTTGCAACTCCAGAAGTTCTCTTTTCTTTCTAATTTTGTCCTCCTGACCTTCCAATTCATGTTTTTCTTTAAGGGTAGCTGCCATAGCAAGAGCACCCCTTCAGCTTCCGCCTTTAAACGTGCAGAAGCAGTTGAAGACCTTGAGGACCTGTAGCTGGAGCGGCCAGCAAATATTTTTTTTACAATCAACATTAGAAATACTGTCACCAGGCTCAATATCATCAGTGACGACAACCATGTTTTAAGCGCCCTTGCGCTTAACCATAGCAACAGCAGCAACATCAGGCACATTTGTATTCGCACCAGCAGCATCATTCAGCACAATCAGAGTTGGAACAGCATCAGCGTCAACTTGCTCGAGCAACCACTCTTCAATTTTTTGTAGTATTTTTTTTTATTATTATTTTGCTTTCGGGCTTCGAACCATTCATCTTGTTTAAATATTTCATCCTCAGGTAACATTGATGCAAATCTGTGGTTTCCAAACATAACTTTAAAAGCATTTCACGCATTTCCTGTACCTCAGACACAGTTTCCTTTGAAGTCATTAGTTGTTGAACCTCCTTTGTTAATTTATGGAGTTTTTTTTTATTCTGAGGTTCCTTTCCTTTTGTTGTGATATTAGTTTTGCTCCCAATGCTGTAACGGTGAGTTTAACAGGTCTTTTACCACGTTCACTTTCCATTTCACCTTCATTAACAGCTGCGCCCACATCACTATTTTGGCTGATTAAAGGCTGGACACTTTATTTTGATTCGTGGCATTTACCCGTTATCCTCTTTGCTGAAAAGGCCAGTCTCTTCCACACAGCTTCAACAATTCTAAATTAGTCCGACCGTATTTTTTCAGCGTTTATACTGACCAGGCTTTCGTTTGTCTGCATTCGATCCGATGAAATCATCTGGCATGGAGTGAGGTGGAGCGCAGCAAAAAGCCACTTCTTCAACAAAAGTGTGGCTCCATTCACTTTAAAAAGAAGGCCACTTTGGGGGAATTGAGGGACCTTGAAGGCTTCTTCAACATATTGTAGTGTGCAAAAATGAGGTCCTCTATGCGGGTACTATTTCAACACTTAATTAACATTAATTCTTTAGAAAAAAAACCCTACAAAAGCTGAGTGTTAAAAAGATTGTGCAAGTCGTTAAGGAGCTGTAGTATCTTCCGGATGGTGGCAGTGAAAAAAAAGTCACGAAAGGAGTGAGTGCTGTCCTTGATTATGTTGCAGGCTGCGGCAACAATGTGCGTAAATGTCCACAAAGGCTGGCAGTAGGAGACCAAGGATCTTTTCTAAGGTTTTTATGACCCTATGCAGTGTCGCTTTGTCCGCCATTGAGCAATTTACATTAGTGTGTGATGCGATACGTAATGCTTTTTGCCAAGCAGCGGTAGAAATACTTGCCAAGTCTCAAGTTTTTTTAGAACATTTCTGACAATTTAGTTATTTGTATTTTATTTTATAGTTATTTGTAAGTAGGTCAAGTTTTAGTCGAGGCACATTACTTACTCAAGGCACATAACTTACATTTACACTGAATGTTAAAGGACCAACCACAGTATACAAAAACATTGTATTTAAATACCCTCCTCACAGGGAGGCATCTCTATGTGATGCAACAACGAGTTAAAATGACCTGTCCCTCATGCACAATAATAAACATTATAACCAGACATTATATTTACAATATTTACAATGAATAATGTTTTTGAATTTACTCTATTCGAATTTTTTACCCTATTCGAATTTACCCGACGTTTTATGAGAGGCATTGCAAGACAGTGAACTTCAAAATCTTACGTGCAATGTCTTGAAATGTCTTTTTTCTGAACTTTGAAATGTCTTGTTTTCTGTGCTTTAACAGTTTGCATTGTAGACATAAAAATATGAGCCAGATATAACATATGTAAATTTAAAATAAATTGTTTTCAATAAGACACAGAAAAAAGACATTCAACACTTAGGAGGTTGATTTCTTACATGCTCTTAATCCTAGAACTGTTGTTTCAGTGTTGTCATACATCAGGTTTTAGAAGATTCATTGTGTTAATTTTTCAAACATGTTATGGAGAGTTTATTGTTCCAATTTGCATCCATGTACATAATATTTACCCAGTGAGATAGTTGCGTTGACCATGATCTTTCTGGGCAAAATCATCCACAGAAAAGGCTCGGAAAAGTTTAACCAGCTGCTAAAGATCCTGCTAAAACTAAAAGAGTAACTGAACAAGTCACTGACCAAGAAAAGACTAGGTGGTCGATTTTTTTTTCAAGCAACATACACATTGATTTACTTCTAAACTGAATCTTTTAGGTTTTAACAACCAGGTAGACATTGTTCAAAATTTTGAATTTGTTTTCTTTTCGGAGCATGATGTGAGATTCTTACAGTATTTATTAATTGGGACCCGAGCATTGAATGGTGACAGTTTCACCATGAAAAACTGGTGAAATTTGGCAAGACTGGTCAGTCGTAGTTAAAAAGGGAAAAAGAATAAATTATCTCATTGGCTAGCTCGTGCCCGCCAAACTGCAGCTGCTGAGCCCACTTTCTCTTACATGTACCCTAAGAAATTTGGTGGACATATGTATACAAAAACCAAAAAACTCTCTTTGAGACCATTAGCTAAATTCAACAGGACGTCGATCATTTTGAATCGAACGGCCATTTTTGGTGAGTTGCACTTTGTGTATTTTAACAATCTCCTCCTACAGAATTTATCAGATTCTCATGAAATTTGCTTTGTACACTCTTTGAGATCAAAACTTAATAAAAGCTTTCGGTCTGAATCCTGGGCCGGAATTTGGAGCATTGTGCCTTAGAAAACGAAATTATTCTAACCATGTTCTGCATTTAGTCCTTCAAAATTAAGAGTGCCATCCTCAACCCATTCACATGCCAATATTCAGCAATAGTTGTTGCGCCCCTAACTGGCAAAGAAATGATCAAAAATGACATGCGTTGCACTTTAACAATTTCATCCTAAAGATTTTATCTGGTTGACTTCAAACCCTTGACATGGAGGGTTAGGGTTAGCTTACGTTTTCGATTAACCCGCATGTCTCTAAC
>JAQLOL010014485.1:0-11166 GCA_029783665.1 Naso thynnoides
CATTTTACCGCACGACTATATTAACCTTTAATACTTTAAATAAGTTTTGCTGATATTAATTGTACTTCAGTATTTCAATGCAGGACTTTAACTTGTAGGGGAGTAGTTCACCATGTGGTATTAGTACTTGAGTAAAAGATGTGAATTCTTCTTCCACACCTGATTGTAACTACACCTTGATCAAGAGACTAAAGAATTATTGTCTTGTTCTAATATTATATGTGCCTATGAGGAGCCATCCCACCCATCATCACCTCACACATTATACTGTGTATTGGCTGTGCTGGTACCCACAGAGATTCCTGCAGGAAAGAGCGTTTCATTTCGAGGAGACACGCATGCACGAACGCGCACGTTGACGCGTGACACGGTGATACTTTCGACCTGCAGTTTAAAAAACACTTTTGGCGTTTATGTAATTCTTAACTTTCGCTTTTGTCAGACACAAAGTCACAGAACAGCTCCAGACGTGGCTGCAAGACAGCAACACACTCAAAGACGGATCAGAGATACACTAACAGCCCAGCTAACGTAAGCAAGACAGACAGAGAGATGCACTGGCACTGCAGGCTAGTAGGCCCACACATCAATTTAATATCAGGTGCTGATGTCAAACTTGGAGAGGAGAAAACACAGGGTTACCTGACTGCCCTGGATATCACATCATCAGTTCCATCGCAGTGCAACACCCAGAGTACAGGACAAAAAGTCTAATGTTTCCTCCAAAAGCAAAATGGGCATGGGCAGTAAGTAAATGAGACAAAGAACTACAATCAGTCCATTTTTAACAAGCTGACGTCCCTAACAGGCTCATACGGTGCCTGTTTGAGACAGCTGTTACAGTGTGATGTCATGGTTTTGTCACGCTGTGACAATGTGATGCCACGGTCAAAGCTCTACCCTTACCCTGAAAATCACATAGGACAACGTCTTGTCTTTGTGATATAAAATATCAAATCATCAGTGCAATCAGTGTAGCCAACACAGTGAGAGAACAAAGATAAAGTCTAAGGGTTCCTCGAAACGCAAAATGGGCAGGGGCAGTGGGTACCAAGCGTCATCAAAGCACAACTTCTGAACCACCCGGTGAAATTCACCGTGAAGCTCCTGGGTTTGCAAACCTTGTGAACTCGGACGGACCCAAGGCGCCGGTGCTTCCTCAGTAAATACACCACTGCAGCGCAGACAGGGCTGGTGCGATCCATGGTGAAAGTATGTTTTGAACTGTACACGGTCCCTTTCAAATAAAATAGATAAGTAAAATACTCTTCTTCCCTCCAAAATGTATCTTTTTTCCTGCATTTCCCCCCTGAAAAATAAAACATGTCTCAAATGGCTTTATACACCCACACCTTAAAATTTCATCAAAAGAAGAAAAACTCAGTAAAGCAGAAGACAAACAGAAACCTCAGAATGACAACAAATTAAATCCTACGTAAATGTGGAAATATTTGGCTTATATTAGGTCAAATGCACACAGAAACTGAATAGCCATAGGAATAGGCAATTCATTAAAATATTGAATATTTATAGATAATCTATTATTATAATTTCAACCGTAGGATTTACACAATTGTTGTTGTACATGTTTTCTATTTTAAGTGCATAGTCTACTTGGCATACGATGTGATTTTGAGAGAAACAGCCATTTTAGTTTTTAAATGACAGAAATATAAATTAGGGGCATTTTCCTTACAAAGTAACACACATTGGATACATTTAAAAAACCTGTATATTTATCATCTCTGTGGGAAGTTGCTTTGTTAGTTTTTTGGCACTGCCTCAGAGAACAGGACCTTGGACGTGCTGCGTGATGTTGAAGCAATCCAGCAGCAACAGAATTTCAGCATCAAATTTGCGGCTGTTGGAGCCAACGTGGACATTTCAGTCACTGAGCAGGAGAGGAGGTGGAGACATGGAGCAGACAGAGATGAGTAACTCAGATAGTTCAGATGTGAAAGTTATGGAGGCTTTAGCGGAGGGGTAGATAAGGACAGACAATGTGAAAACAACACAGTCAAAAGTGGCGGTATCAGGTTCCAGGAGTTCTCTAACCAGGATGTCTGCTCGCCGGATAACAGACCACCCCACAACCCAAGGTATGGTGGCAGGACGGGCTTGTTGTTAGACATACTGTCAAATTACATTTACTGTATGTTGACCTCATGCCATGTAAGTTATTTTGAATTTTGTGAGCATAACATTAGCTTTTGAATTCACAGCTGAGCGAGCCTTTGCGACATGGAGGCGTAAACCATCCACCAATCTCATACATACTCCTTAAAACGAAGTTTTTCTTGAAGTGTTGCTAATTTCTTGAAAGGCGAAAAATCTGAATTCATCTAGGCTGTTGCAATGTTAGCCGGGCCATGTGCGGATGAATTTGGATTTCGAGGGGTTAGCAAGAAAATGAAAAAAACCCACAGGGCCTCAGGTTGTCTCACTGTGAACCAGTCAAGGTCAACCATAATTATCATCATGATCCTAAACTGGAGTCGACCTGCACAACATTTTAGTGTCACTGTTATTTATTTAGACATGTATATGTGTTTGTGTATTTGCAGTGTTGGGAAGTAGCTAGTTACCTGTAAAGATAATATGTAATTTAATTACAAAACAAATGCAGTTTTAATCAGTTACAGTTACTGACAAAGAATGTGTAAGTAACAGTGATTACAAACAGGGTTAGATCTGAATATTTTCCATAAAAAGTTTAGGCAATATGTTGAATAAGATTCATTTTGTTGCTTTGCATGTTTTGATGTGCACAATGTTTTCTTTTGCCATTTTCAGTCAAGGCTGCTTGATAAAGTTCGATGCTGTTCTGATGCTTCTTATTGGTTCTCGATTGAATTTGCAGCGCCCCCCAATAACACAACATGTGTGAACGCCCGGTTTAAACACATGAAAATATTTGACAGTTGAAAACATTTGTTAGAAATTTAAAAAAGTAATCAAAAAGTACTCAAATGTAATAAGTTACATTACTCTGATAAAGTAATTGAAATAATAATGATAACTAACAATCTGTAACCTCATACATTACCTGTTCTCTGAAGTCATCTTCCCAACAGTGTGTATTTGTATGTGTGTGTATGTCTTGTCATTTGCCAAAAGCTGTGGTTGTGTCTGCAGACTGTATAACCTCTGAAGATTTTTTTTTAACCCAGAAAAAAATTCCAAATTATCACAAGCACTGAATATTTTTCTATGGTGTTTATTTCATATTTAAGTTGAAAAAAAAAAAAAGTTGAATTATGTTGTCAATGCCCACAAGGTGGCAGGCTAGCCCAGGAAATAAAAATGCTAGAGACAAGCACAGAGGTACAGAAATAACAGAGCAGACACAGCAGAGATGGAGAGATAACAGGAGACAGAGGCACAAAAAGACTGTTAGTGAGAGAGAGAGAGAGAGAGAATTGAGTGACAGAGACCTGGACACAGACACAAAGAGATGTGAATGAACAGATATGGAGGAAGTTACATAAAGGAGAGAAAAGACCATCTGACAACACGAGCGGAGTGAGAGAGGTAAAGAGACATTAAGACAAAGAGGCTGACTCTGTCGGCCAAACGTCTTTGGAGAATAAGGGGCAGCTCAGCGGCAGCTGGGTCACACACACACACACACACGCACACACACACTGACCAATGTGCACACATGCATGCTGTATGTAGAGATATTCCACAATAATAAAAAAGGGAAACATGTCTGAATCTCAGTGTCGTGCACAGCATGAAGTGGTTTTATTTAATAGCTGTAGTTACAGAGATTATCTTAGTCAGCTGAAATTCTACCTACTCTTCAGTCATTCCATCGATTCGTCTTCACTACATTAACTAAATTTGTTGCAGTACACTTAGTGCACTCTACGTGATCCTGACATTGCCGAGCAAATGATGAGCAAATAAGTTCACTTTATTATTCTATCCTAACATGTACATAATGACTGTTTACATGGGCTGGCCTTATCCTAAATAAGACAATATTTTGATTAGGGTGTTTACATAAGTCACTTATACAATATTGCATTCATATTCCTGTTTACATGTTACAGAGCAAAGTTTGATTAAAGCCTCACGAGACGCACGCCCAGCCCACGTCATACGTCTGATATTTGTCTTCAAACCGGAAGTCCAACAACAACAACAACCTTTTGAGTTTTTATTTTCTAATTTTCATTTCTCTCAAAATATCTAACATGGCGTCAGTTTCTGTCTCACCCAAGAAATGTTGGGACTTCTTTTTAACTGTGCTGTCAGTCATCTTTTCGCCTAAATCTAGCTGGAAACTTGCTGTCAGAAGCTCGAGTATCATTATCAAGCAGTTTGACTTCTGTAAACTATGTGTCGCTGGCACAACTCGCTGCGAAAACTGCAAACTTTCTTGTAAGCCCCACATTAATTATATTAAAAAATCAAACTTATGGTTGTCTTAGCTCACTTTATCGATCAGTTTATTGTTTTATATTTCAAGTTGGAAAAAGACACACATCTTAAGTAGCTTAATGTTGATTTTAATTCTTTATGTAGGTTTGTTTTGAGAAGTCCAGTCAAAACTCACCTTTGTTTACTGTATGAATCTTTTAACTGGTTGCAGCCTAAGTCTACAAGGAAATTTCACTGGGTTCTATCCATTTATAAATGTGTTCATTTTAATTGTCCCTCTTATTTAAAACAGTTTTCAGTTCCTTAGAGATCCTTATATAGACTCAGAAACATGCGATACCCCTTTTTCTTTTCCAAGGGAGCTGGTCGTAGGTCATTTTAACACGGAGCTCCATCGGACTGGAAAAATATCCCATTGTTTCTTCCATCTATGAACCTTTGCGTTGGGACATCTGTTGCTTTAGGACATCCCTATTTTCTAATTGTTTATGCTTTTAACTTGTGTGTACTCATATTGGTAAAGCCCTAATTGCCCCCTATGACAGTGCAATTATTATATTACCATAACACTGTATTTGCTTTAACTAATGTATTTAGTCTATCTATTACTTACCTTTATTTATTTATTCTTATTGTATTTCCATTTTTTTTTGCACTATAGTTTTGGGCTGGAGTGTAGGAGAGAGAGGGTGAGCAAACTGTGTTTTTGTATTTGTACTGTTTATGTGTTTGGCTGTTTGTACATTTGTGTTACAGGACCCCTTTGAAAATGACATGGTACACATCAAGGGGCGATCCTTTCAGTAAATTTCAAATTTCAAGTTCACTTTTCTTTTTTATCCTAACATGTACATAATGACTTACATGGGCTGCAATGATCCAACTATTGGCCTTATTGTAAATAAGACAATATTTTGATTTGGGTGTTTACATAAGGCACTTGCACAATATTACATTCATATTCCTGTTTACATGTTATGGAGCAAAGTCTGATTAAAGCCTCACGAGATGCACGCCCAGCCCACGTCATACGTCTGATATTCTCGTGAGATTTGACCTGAAACTGGAAGCCGAACAACAACAACAACAACAACAACAATCAAACACACTGTCATGTGGCTACTGTTTTTTTTATTCTAATTTTCCAAAAACTTCATGATATCCATTTCTCTCAAAACATCTAACATGGCGTCAGTTTCTGTCTCACCCCAGAACTGTTTGGGCTTTGTTTTAAAGGCGTTGTCAGTCATCTTTTTTTTTCCTGAAGCTCGCTGTAAACTTGCTGCCAGACGCTGAAGTACGTGTCGTCGAGCAGTTTGACTGCTGGAAACTATGAGCCGCTGTCGCAAAATGCTGCAAAAACTACAACAGGACGGCATAGTGCGACAAAGGTGTATACATGTGTACAGTAAAACTGGAATACTCCACATGTCTTTATTCAATTATCGCTTACTCCGACTTTGACCTTATAAGGTAATCAGAAAATGCTGTTGCATGGCAGTGTCTTATGGTTAATGTTGGAATACTGGTGTCCATGTAACTTAGTGATTGCTACCTTAAAGGGATATCGCTATCGAGCCACTTAACGTTCTATATAGTTTGGTTGAGACTCTGAGGGCTGTGACAATATACATTCTTATCTGATAAACTGGGAATGAAACCTGGCTGCGTAAACATGGAGACCTGTGTGTGGATGGCAACCCAAAACATTGGTCATTCCCATGGTTCCCCACAGATGTCAGTTGATTTACAGTATAAACCAGTAAAAATCTGACTCCTTCAATCAAATCTGAGCACACAGACATCACAAACATACTGATTTCATTCAGTGTGACTGACACTTTCTTCAAAGAGTATCCCTGACATCCTTAAACTCACTTGGAAATAATAGAAAAAAGAATTTGCCTGAGAATTGTTACATTTTATAATCCAGTGATATTTGCCCGTACATCTATGGGTACACCGCAGACAGGAAGTGCTCCTTTGACATTACTTTTAATGGTGCCAATTACACTATGTATAAAAAAAATGTAGGCAAACAATGGGGCTCACAGAAAGATACCAGAACCGACTTTTATACATTTGACAGTCCAGCTGCACATTTGATAAGCTTGTGGTTTTGCTCTTCCAATAGCTGTAATATTTGCTGCTGTAATACTGGTCCTTCAGGCCTATTAGCTCAAACATTTAATCATAGTCAAGTCAAATTTCATACTGGGTTGATAAAAAATAAAATAAAAAATAAAAAATTAAGGACAAGCTGGGATCCACTTTAAAATTCTAGGAAGCTGAAATATAAATTACAGGGGGACCTGCCAGCTTACTGAAAACTGTAATTAGAGCTGTAATAATTTCCGGGAACGAAAGCTAAAAAAAAAAAAGCAATAACAAAAAAACATAAAACAAAAAACCACCCACATACACACTCTATTTAAATCACTTGTGCAGATCATGTTAAAATCATTCTCAAATAAATCCTGCAGAATGAGGCTTTCGACATTCTCAGAATGATGAGTGGAACAATTTCATAACATTGACATTCACCCTGTACACATAAAATACAATTAAACTGCCCACGTAAAGAGAAGGCGGTCAAACTTGAAACAAGAAATGCAGCAGTATGCGGATGTTTTTAGTTCACCATTTACTTAAATCACACATTATTTTAACACTGAAACACTAAATTGTTTTTATTTTTGCAAACAGGGAACAGAAAATAAAGTAAAGGTACTTTATTGGTCACATATACACAGTGTACAGTGAAATGTGTTCTCTGCATTCACTCCATCCCTGGACCCCTCCACCCGGGGACCAACTCCAGATTCTAAACCAGTACCTGTGGGGGAACCAGAGCACCGGAGAAAACCCACACCAGCACGGAGAGAACATGCAAACTTCACATAGAAAGGTCCTGCCTCAGCCAGGAATCAAACCCAGGTCACTATGAAGTGACAGTGCTAACCACTACCCCACCGTGCTGCCTGAGAGAAGCATTTTAGTTCTTTTCGGTGTCCTTGTAACATATAACAATGGATTAGTTTCCATACCAGTGAGTAACAGTTTCTTCAGGTTATATTTTGTTTCGTGGCTGGAGTTACATCCTTCACATACTTTACAATTTTCTCTCCCACAGATTTAGAAAGTGGTGTACCATCACAATAATGGCGCCCAGTTATTTCCTCATACAAACTGTATCAATCCATGTACAGACACGATTATGAGCCTTTTGTCTACATAACTGGATGGATGTGAAACGCCCTCCCGTTGGCTTTTGGTACTGAAACTGGATAAACACAGAGGCTGAATCCATTGCCAGACTCATAAAATGAAGAAAGTTGACCTATAATGAGTATTTGTTTTTTTATCCGATGAGTCAAAGTGACATATTCTACATGTGAGGACTTCACTGTCAGGGCAGCAGTAGCTCAGCAGGTGGAGCGAGTCGTCTACCACGCAAGTAACTGACACAGGCTCTAATAAGTGCTAAATAACAAGACTAGGTTAAAAACTAGTGAGTGACTGGTCCCATTGGGTAAATAATTTTTTGTTTTCGTTATTGTTTTTTTTTAATTTTGTTTTTTTGGCCAATGTGTTTCAGTGATAGAGGTGATGTGTAACATGAGCATATTTGGATGTTAGTAGTTATATGGTAGTCGTTTCTACGCTAGCTGCAGAGCTAGCTGATGTGCTTGTGACTGTCTAAAAACTGTAGAGATCGTCTCCTCTCAAATATAAAAGGACAAAACTAGATCAGTAAACACAATACCGCTGATTCACGTTAAAAATCAGCGTTCCTCTGATGGACACACGACAGGAGGGAAAGAGAAGCAGACCAGCGTTTAGGAACAAACGTGCTTCCTCAAACTCCTGCTTCTCAACTTCGCTCGTGTTGAGTGAAACAAGTGCAGTGTTGTGGCTGGGAGGCGTGGACACATGAGGAGCTACGGAAAGACCCGAACACACTCTGCTCACTAAACTCTGCTCAGTCACCCAGTCAGTCACTCAGTCATGCACAGACATAGTGGTGTGTTGGGCTAAAGAGTTACTTGGGGCTGAATCAGTAATTTGAATCCAACAAATACTTCTAAGAGCTGTTTCAGGGAATTCTCACATGTTATCATGACGGCTGTGTATGTTCCCCCCTCTCTCTGTGTGATGTCCTCCGCTCTGCTGTATGCAGGCTGCAGACACAGCACCCACAGGCCCCCCTTCTGGTCTCTGGGGACTTCAGTCATGTTTCTCTGTCCTCCACTCTGCCAACATTCGCACAGTATGTCACTTGCCACACCAGAGACAATAAAACACTGGACTTGCTGTATGCCAACACCAAGGAGGCACACACCTCATCCCCACTCCCCCCCTTGAGAAGATCGGATCACACCTGTTGCATCTCCTGCCTGTGTACAGATCTCTTGCTCACAGGCAACCAGCTATCACCAGCACAGTGAGGCGATGGACGGATGAGACTGAAGAGGCTCTGATGGACTGCTTAGAGTCAACTGTTTGCGAAGAACTCTGTTCTTCTCATGGGGAGGACATAGACAGTCTTACTGACTGCATTACAGACTGCACCAACTTCTGTGTGGAAAAAAAACTGTACCCACCAGGACTGTACAGTGTTTTCCCAACAACAAACCCTGGATTAATCCTGACATAAAGGCTCTCCTGAAAGAGAAGAAGAGGGGCTTTAGGTCAGGAGACAAGGAGAAGCTGAAGGCTGTACAAAGGGAGCTCAGAAGGAAGATCAGGGAGGGGGAAGAACGGCTACAGGAGGAAAATGGAGAACCAGCTGCAGAAAAAACAGATCAGCAGAGTTGGGAGGAGCCTGAAAACCATCTCTGGTCACCAGGATCCAAACTTCCAGGCTGTGGGAAATCAAGAGTGGGTGAATGACTTGAACTTATTCTTCAACAGATTTGATCAGTCATCTCTGCACCATCTCTGCAGTTAACCCCCTGCAGCTACAGGTCAGTTGCTCTCACATCCCACCTGATGAAGACCCCGGAGAGGATCGTTCTTCACCATCTCCGTTCTGTAGTGAGACCATCGATGGACCCCCTTCAGTTTGCCTACCAGCCTGGCATTGGGGTGGACAATGTCATTATCTTCCTCCTACACCAAGCCCTGTCTCACCTGGAGAAGCCTGGAAGTACTGTGAGGATCATGTTTTTTGATCTCTCCAGTCCTTTCAACACGTTACAGCCTGCACTATGGGGGACAAGCTTGAGGCCATGGGGGTGGACCACCACCTCACATGCTGGATACTGGACTTCCTCACCAACCATCCACAGTGCGTGAGGACACAGGGCTGTGTATCCAACACAGTAGTCTGCTGGGGGCCCCACAAGGAAAAGTTCTGGCTCTGTTCCTCTTCACCCTTTATACTGCAGACTTCAATCACAACTTACCAGCCTGTCACCTGCAAAAGTTCTCAGATGACTCTGCAGCTGTTGGCCTCATCACAGATGGGAATGACAGGCAGCACAGGGAGCTGGACCAGGACTTTGTGGACAGGTGTCTGCTGATCCACATCCAGGTCAATTCGGGGGAAAAACTAAAGAACTAGTGGTGAATTTCTGCCGGTACACACACTCCCCCCAACACAGGTGAACATCCAGGGAATGGACATAGATGGTGTCACCATATAAGTACCTGGGTGTTCACCTGGACAATAACCTGGGATGGACTCACCACATACAAGCACTCTATAAGAAGGAGCAGAGCAGGCTTTACTTGCAGAGGAGACTGAGGTCTTTCGGAGTACAGGGGGCTCTCCTTAAGACTTTTTATAACACTGTGGTGGCATCATTTTTTACAGAGTGGTCTTTTTTTAAGGAGTGGTCTGCTGGGGCTGCAGCATATCGGTCGGAGATAGGAAGAGGCTTAACAAACTCATCAAGAAGGCCAGTTCTGTCCTGGGGAGACCTCTGGACCTGGTAGAGGTGGTGGGAGACAGGAGGATGTTGGACAAGCTGTCCTCCATGATGCAGACTGTCTTTCACCCCCTGCAGGACACTTTACCATCACTGAGCAGCTCCTTCAGTGACAGACTCCTTTACCCCAAGTGCGTAAAGGAGAGGTTCAGGAAGTCCTACCTTCCTGCAGCTGTCAGACTGTACAACCAGCACTGCTCCCAGTACACCACACACACAAAACCTGTGCAATATGTACATTATGGCATTCAAAAATATGTTCATTCAACAAATCTCTGGCACATTGTGTTTTCTCTTTAACTTTACTATTTATTGATGTCTCTTTCTGTGCTTGTACTTTTTGTACTTGTACTTGACTATCCACTTTTGCTTGCCAATGTCCTAATTCATGGGACTAATAAAGCATTCTCTTATATCCTCTCTTTCTCTTAACATATAAACCTCTGGTATTGTCCCCCCCATGTGGTTTGATATCTGATAGTGTGTCTTTTTCTGCACAACAATGGCTTATTCAAGAAGTTCAGAGTACACTACTGAAACGGGTGTGTTTTGGACCCAAATGCAGTACACCGGAGAACGGGAACAGTTCGTAATGACCTTTATTTTTCACCACAGCAAACAAGGTATGGAGCAGAATGAGTGAACTCAAAATAAAGTCCGTTCTTCGGGCTGTGCGCCCTCACAAAGTCTCTGTGGCTCAGAAGAAGGGACGGGCTGGAGCCAAAAATCGGCCGTGGAACTGAGGAGAAACTCCTGCATCCTCAGCTTAAAACAGTTCAGTTCCTTTTCAGTGAGAAGGGAGGAGAAGTAGCTTACTTCAACCGCTGATGACAAAGAAGGAGCT
>JAQLOL010014486.1:0-11154 GCA_029783665.1 Naso thynnoides
CAAAATAAAAAAAAAAAAAAAAAAAAGAGCAGAGAAAGGAGGAGATTGAGAAAGAACTGAAAATAGGAGATGGACAGATGGAGGGCACAATGAAATAGAGGGCTGGAAGGGGGGAGAAAGGGATAATGATGATGAGACTTCAGCTGTGTAGAATAGAGCTATTGGCTGGATAGAAGTGAAACTGATTGGGCTGAGAGAGTTATGAAGGGTGAAGGGAGGTAGAGAGAAAGAGAAATGGATGGAGGGGATGGGCAGCAGATGGGTACACCCCTGTGATGACCACTCGTTTTTCATCAAGGAAAGATTCTTAGGCAGAAAAAAGGGGCAGAGATGGACAAAGTAAGGCGGCAGGGGGCAAGAATCTTTCACCTTTTTTTATTATTTCTCTCAACCCTATTTTTGTTGGAACTACTCAGAGCAGTCGTCCATCACTCATTCACTAGCACCCCTGCTATTCCCCACTCTCTCTTTAATTTAATTTCTTTTAAGCTAAGTGCTCATTAAACAATCGGGCATGTAAACAACATGGTGGCACTTTTGAGGACTTTGTAAAGCTCTCGCTGTCTGGTCTCATTACACAAACCCGCATTCATTGATTATTTGGGTACAAAAACTAGATGTAAAAATCATCCTAACATTTCCTTTCAACAGTTTCTTGTTTGCACAGCCATCAGTCAGCGTGTTCACACGCACAGGTAAGTTGAGCTCAAGTTAAAGCTCAGTCCGGCCATTTAATCAGACTGCTTTCCTTGGAGCAGTATACAAGACATGAGGCGGACACAGTAGGTGGTGATACTCCCTCTTTCAGCTGCTTGCTATGGGACCTTTTCCTGGTTGACCAATCACGTCACGTACCAAACAAGTGACAAACAAGTTAGCAAACAGCAATGTTGTACGATGAAAACTGTGCTTGCTGTAAATTTTGCACATACTCTGTGCTTTACTTTGGGTATAAATAAAGCGCACATTTGCAAATTTAAAGAGCGCTGTGAAATCTGTGGATCATGTGCTGAACGCCGAGCACATCAATCCCCAACCACATTATCTGGGTGTGTCTGAGTTCGAGCAGTTCGCCTTAGTACGATCTCAGTCTGACATACATGTATTTTAAATGTCCAGTTTTAGTCGGACTAACTAAATACATTTTCTGACATTTATTTAACATGTTGACTTACAGAAAAACTTGAGCTTTTTTTGAAGCACTGGTTTTTTTTTTGCAACCTGCACAATGAAAATCAAATAGTCACCAAATTCTTTCAGCTCTATTTTAGTCTCGTCCAAATCCAGAGAGGCCTGTCTGGCTCTTTAGCCAGATATTAGCTGATCGCTGACAGTTTCTATCGTTGGCTGAGCAGGATGTCTCGGTTTAACTGATTGTTTTTGATTGTATAGTGCTTTGTATTTCTCTCAGTAACTGGATTTACATTCTTTTTTTTACTCTGTAATGAAAAGTGACTGCGAATTACACATAGATTTATATAACCAAGGTTACATCCAGGTAATTTTTCTTTTAATTTAATTTTGCAATTAGCAAAAAAAGGACAAATCTTCTGAGAGTCTTCACTCTTAACAAACACTACCAACACCGGGAGCGTGTAAGGAGAAACACAGGCAGCCAATTACACTTAACAACGCAAACACACGGACACACACACACACACACACACACACTATCCTATCATATCATATGTATATTTGACAGTCATTCTGACATCTGTCTTTCTGTGGTCCAAATGTGCCAGACAGGACCAGCTCAGCCCAGGGTCAGCAACATATAATGCATCACAAACCTCTCTCTCTCTCTCTCTCTCTCTCTCTCTATGTGCTGCATCAGCCCTCACCTGTCTTCCATCTGTCTCTCCCAGCCGCTCTCTCCTCCCTTCAGTACCTTTGACCACGAATGCAGCTAAGGGGCAGCTGCGTGCTCCACATCACATCTCTTCCTCTTTATCTCTCTCGGATCACTTTTTCTCACGTGGCCTAATTCTGCACTTTATTTTTTCCTGTTTGGCACCATCATCCCTTTTGGTTTGCCATGTGTTTTTTTGCCCTCTTGTTCTTTCCTTTGTTACCTGTGTTGGTTTTCCTCTTCTCCTCTCTCACCATACTCCTCCTCTCTCTCTCCCTGTCCTTCTGCTTTGCCTTCCTCGCCAGCAGAGCCTCAGGGTTAAAACATGCTGGCATCAACTAGTCTGGCAGGTGTGTGTGTGTGTGTGTGTGCGTGCATCATGTGGAGGAGGCTGCTTCATTACACGGTCGACATCTGTAGTATATGCCTGCAATTCCTGTGTCGGTTCCACATAAAATGTCAGATAACATATGATATATGCTGGTTAACCAGCTGCAGGATCCTCACTGTAAGAATTTAAAACATGTATTGTTTGTGTCACTGCAATAGTGTATAATGCTTACATTTTATTTATACACTAATATTCACAAATGTCTGATTGTCAATTATATAACAGTTATTTATTCTTGGAGGAAATCATGCAGGTTTTTTGACCAGTAGCAGAGCTATATAGTGTTTTGGCTGTCATGCATGCAGACGCCCAGACAAATGCATGCACACGCAGGTGAGGTGATGCACAAAGACTTGGAGGCAGTAATGCGTCAAGAATTTAGCTGACTGGCTACTGAGCAAACGCAGACCCTTCGAAGGGTAGAAATACTCTTTCTGCAAATACATGAGGAAGGATATGTTTCCATCCCCTGTACGAGGGAACGAAAGGTTGCCTTGTCACTGTTTCTAAGGTGGAATCTGGTTGAAAACACAAAGCTTTGGAAATCTATCAGATATTAGCTGAAATGATTAGAATATTTTCCACTCATGAAACTGGCTCAGCATCACTTCAACTACTTCTGACTTTGTGATGGCATTTCAAAAAGTTGCCTTCAAAAAAAAAAATACCACAATTATGATCGCAATCAAAAGAATTAGGAACAGTAAGTGTTTAATGCCATTTTCAGTCTTATGCATTAAATAAACGGTGCTTCTAGGGATTTAAAAAAAAAAGCGAAATGACTAAAAACTAATGCTGGTGCTATTCGTGTAGATTCTATGATTTTGTGACTGAAATAATTTTAGGAAAACATTTGAACACTTTCTACCTATGATCCATAGAAATCCTGTAGGCTGTGCTCCTTTACCACCTCTGTGTGTCAGCTAGTTCCCCAGCTAATCCATCGCAGCTCATTGTCTGTAAGCAGCACAGTGAGAGTAAATGTGTGCTTCAGCATTTTTATTGACCATCAATGATCTAAGTGTGCAACATTCACTTGCATTATATTGTCCTGAAGCATGCGTCTCATACAGATTGGCTTGTAGAGCTTTTCTTCCAGGTCTGTCTGCGCATTGCTTATATTCCAGCCGTGACAAAACAGACCAGACTCACTCTCACTGTCACGGTGGCCATAAAAGTCCAGACACAATCACACACACATTAAACTACTTAATGGATATGAGACTCGAAACAATATATAACAGCTGTTAACACCGTGAATCCAACTGCTAGTCTGTAACCAGTGCAACTGCCTGCCAAACTGCCATTTTTACAGGTCAAGGGTCAAAAGCAGGCACACGTGTAACCGCACACACCTTAAAAATCTAAAAACAGGCTCACATCTCAGTTTTTGTAATCACCTCCTGTCGTCTTCCTGGATTAACAGCTCAATTTGTGCTGCTACTAGTGAAATGGGATTCTATTATGTCTTCAGTGAAAACAACATAAAATCAAGTCCTGACACAAAAACACATGCACTTAATTAGACTTTGCACCCCCTGTAGACACACACACACACACACACACAATGCTAAGATGCTTTAGGAACACATTTGCACTTCTCTGACACAGTCACACATGCACACACACCTACACACACACACACACACACACACACACACACCGTGATTAAAGACCAAGGCCATCTGGCGCTGTACAGAGAGCGAGTGGAAAGCACCCTCATGGATGCTGATGCAAGCCTTGAGACATGTCCTTTATATCCTCCTTTTCTTCCTCACTTCTTCACATCCTGTTTTCTTCCTTGCATCCTCCATTCTTTGCCTCATCCACCCCCCCGTCTCATCCTCCCCTTGCTCATCCTTCCCTGATAAAAGACCACATTAAAACCAAATTGTCCATAATTCTTTATGTTTTCAGAATGGATGTAGGAGATAACCTGTGTCCCCACCAGGCACCACTTTTCAGCCAGCAGCACAAAACAGATGCTAGGGGAGATCGCTGGTAGCAGTTCCTGCTGTTGCTATGAGACTAATGAAAATGAGTGTGAAGCAGAGCAGCCTTTACCTAAAAGTTAGAATAGTAATCATAGTTAACATGGTTGGGATTTTACATTTAAAAAGATTTTTTTTTAAAATTAATGCAAAAAAGAGAGGTCTGCAAAAGGGAGCTGAAAATGCAAAGGAAACAATCAGACTTTAGGCTTTCCAAGTACATTATTATAACAAATTTTTGCATTTTACCGAGGCGTCAGGTAACTAAACTCTCCGGAACGAATAAGTTTCTCCGTGTCTTTTTTAAAAGTGTTTTTTAAAGGTGCAGCATTAATTTATAACAGAAGCTAGTCCTTCAACTTTGGACCTCCTGTGTTGTAGGAGGGAAATCAATGACTAGATGTGCCAAATATGCGCAAGCTGAGAAAACATTTTTGTTTGCAATGAAGAGGGCTGGAAGTCAGCACTCAGCTCGGCTCTCCAAGGCTCAAAGTATACTCCAGTTAAGCAAAAAAAAAAAACTTTTGTGCAGTTGTAGATTGAAAGCCTAATGCTGCGTTCACATGGACTCAGGCAGACGGCAGGCGACAGGAGGAAACAAACAGTTGGAGGGAAGGGAAGAGGGCAAAAAGGAACACATGGATTGAATATTGTGATGCTGTATTGTTCTTAAAGAATGGAATCAATATATTAAATTTAATTATTTTGTGACCATTATTTTATATATTATTCTAGTTATGCATGTAGCTGTAAAATGCAGCTTTCTCTTAATTTTTAAGGCAAAAGTAATAAAAGTTGAATTCCCTCCAAAACGTAATGTTTTGCTATACATCAGCATTTAGTGTGACTGCTCGGTAGGTTTTCAGCCTAGCAGGGTTTTGTTGCACCAAAATAATCAGCTTTTCATCATGTTTCAACACATTTTCTCCTTGCCTAAGACATTTGAAGTGTTACGTAAAATCCAGTAAAAGTAAAAAGTGAAAATATTTTACCTTTCGATGGCAATACGGCCTGTTGTTGCTGTTGTCAGCTTTCTCTGCCAACCTGACCAAATTTTACCCTCCTGCTCTCATCCACAAATTGACATTCGGTTTGTCATCCACCATCTGAATGCAACATAAATATGATAAAAATAAACAGTGGCAAAATTCATCCAGTGAAAAAAAATTGACCAAGAAAATTTATACCCTTATAGAACAAAGAAATGCAAGAAGCATGTCTCTTAAAAAGCTGAAAGTTGTTGCTTAGCAAATTAGTTCAGCTTTTAACTGGCTGCACAAGCCTCCAGTTCGTTATAGGGCTTTTTTTCTAATAGCCGACCACTTGCTTGTATCGTAAATCATTTCATTTTGGTTCGAGAATTGACTGAAAACATCTGCGCTCCATTTTTTAGTAGCTTTGTAGTTATTTTTGTTACTTATCATGTACAATCTCCTTAGTGAAAAATCTTTTAGTGAGAAGTCTCTTCTGACAACCCCGTGGCCTCAGCACTTCACATGTTTTTAAGAGGAAAAAAATCATTAAAGAGGCCTCATTTGTTCCTCATTGAGTTTAAGAGCACACAAAACACCATATTCTGTTCTGCAGTCAAAACTGCTCCACATGAGCCTTTAGCCGACTACTAGTATTTACAGTTGTTCTGGTGAGCAGATTGCACGTCTTTGAGGGGAAGAGTGGATCCAATTTGTACCAAAAGTAAAGCAGAGATATGAAGTGTACAGCGCTGTAGAGTTGGCCATGTTTGTACTGTTTGATATAATTTCCACTAGGCGCTTGCTTGGCTGACCAGAAGAAGGTCCAATGGCGACCAGCTGAACGGGGCATATCGCCACCTACCGTAGTGGAGTCAGGCAATAAATAGATTTTTCCTCTCCACGTTGTATACTGGGACAAAAGCAGAAGTCCAATTAAATGGCCTAAACGTGCATGTAAACGTGCTGAGTGTATCACACTGCACAAAAGCAAATTCACTAAATGATCTCTGCAGAAGTGCAAAGTAAAGTTATGTCGTTGAGAGATTTTGTCATTGAATCTTTAACAAGACTGGTGACTTTGACGAAACTAAGTGAGATATATTAACATGTCTTAACAACTTGTTATAAATAAAATTTAATTGTGCGTACTCACGATATCCCAAATGTTTCCAGCAATGTTAAAACAAAAAAAAAATCTGTATTTTAAGATAACAGTGATTTACGTCACCTGCCGCTAACTCTATAAGACAGACACAAGTTGTAAAGGTGGCGAAAAATTACTTTAAATTAGACTACTACTAATCTGTGAACATTTTTTGACCAAATCTCATGATCCGAGGCAACTCGCGTCGAAATCCAACTGTTTCTTTCCTTTCGTCATTTTAATAGAGAGACCTCTGGTGGCAGAAATCACATATTGTGCCTTAAATTGACATGAAAGGTAAATTTTTCTCTCCAGTGTGTATAAAGCATGTAAATTTCACTTTGGTGCTCTTAGAAACTGCAAAGAAACGAGAGTGATATTAAGAATAAATGGGATCTTCACTACCCTTCTTTCTAGATGTTTTAGGATGTTTTCTCTTACCTTTAGAGAGTTTTGTGAACATATTAAAATGGTACACAGTAAACAAAATCTGTTCGAGCACTTTGACTCCCTACCATATGTTGTCTTCCATATGTTCAGACTTTTGATGTAAACACACCTTGGGCCAAAAAGTAAAAATAGGCTACACACTTTGCAGTCACCACAGAGGCAACATGTGTGTTTGTGCTATCCCTTGATTAAGCCTTTAAAGGAATATTTTGTAATTTTTTAACTTTGTGCAGTTTTGCTTATAGCTTGAACACACTGCATGACCTGTAAAGTCATTGGGTGTCTCGACTGTTCACACTATAGAACTGTCTGTCTTGTGTCAGGAGTCTTTCAGTCATCGAAGTTTTCACACTACATGACTGATCACCGACAAGCAGGTCCACGCTACAAGATCCTTTCAGTGGGAGGAGCCTACGAATACAGCTCCAGTACAGCGCTAAAGTTGCAGCCTCCCACCTGAAAAGTCAGCAGTTATGAGCATTGTTGTTGTTGTTGTTGAATATATCGTGTTTCATGCACTCTGCTCTGTGCTGCTCAGAGAGAGACAGAGAGAGAGAGAGAGCAGCTGTGGTCAAACAACTTTAAAGTGAATGAAAGAGAGGGAGCGGTGGTAACGAGAAAACCAGAAATCAGAGAAACAGAGAGTTATTTTCTGATCGTGTCACAGCGGTTGGGCAAAAATAATCAAAACTAGACCCTCACACAGCTGTTTAGTTTGCTATGTGCGGCACATGTAGGCGACTGTATGAGCTACTGTATGATTTTTGATGTAAATTGTGTCCGTCAGGTGCTATCGGGCTTTTGTTTTAAAGCTCCTGCCCGTGGGCCCATCAGGCCAGGCCACCAGGAAAAGTCCCATGACTCCTGACGGCCAGTCCAGCCTTGGTACCTGCACACCTGTGACTGGGTCAGATATTTGGCATGCTAGATATCCTGCAAAAGTCTGTTACGCTGTATGCAAGCTCATGACTGCGTCCTTGAACAGTTCACACATGCCGACCATCGTTCATGGGAGCGTGCTCTGATTTGCCTACGATCCGGGGCTTTTTACTGACGATCTCCAAGAACTGTCGCAGAGAGCAAGATCAGGGCTAAACTCCTGCAGTCTGAACTGGGTGTTACGCATGTTTTGCCCCTCCTGCCTGTTTCAGCCTCCTGTAGTCATACTTTTCTTGCCCAGAGGTGAAAACCATCACAGAAACCAGAGCATGCTTGACTAATCTAGGGTACACTGTATTTTAATATACCAAGCTATATGCTAATCACCAGGAGTATGAAGCTGAACACCTACTTAAATGCAAACATAGGACCCTCCATCTGTCCCTGGGGCGAGAGAGGAGGAGGTAATTTACATGATTAATTACCTACACCTAACAAGTACTGGTGGTGTTGAGGGCTCCCAGGGTTCCTCACATAGCATATTGAGGTGTATTTGTGTGTGTGTGTGTGTGGGTTCAGCTTTGCAGCTCTATTCCAGATTTCATAGTCTAGTCAGGTAATGATCTATAATTCATGATGCAGTCTAATTTTGCAGTCTTATCTTTCTATGAGGTGCAGGATCAGTCATTTCAAATTTGATTTCAACATTTTAACTCAACTCCACAAATAAAGTTTTACACGATAAACTAGACTGCAAGGTATATAAACTCTCACCCAACGCTCTGTAAACAAGAAACATTTCTTCCTTTGAAGGCATTTTAAAGGGAAACTAGACAACTGTCTTGGTGTTACTTTGTCATTGTGATGTGTAACCTGATTAAACAGTGTAATAGTGGCTAAAAAATGGCACTATTCGCTGCTAAATTTTTCTCCAATAAGCCTTTTTTTAACCATGATATTTTCTTTGCCACCTGGACGAGGGTTTCACTGAAAAATAAAAAAAAAATCAGTGACGCTCTCTGTATTCTCTGTCCTGATTGGCTGCGCTTCTTAGCAACAGATGACATCAGAACGAGCTGATTAGCTCACCGTGCTCTGACTCGCCTCTGCCGACAACAGTGTCTGCACGCCACACGTCAGTCGGCTCGAGCTCGAGCTGAGACGGACCAGTTTACTCCGCTGCAGCCGTTTGGCCTCAGCTTCAGCAGATTAGCCTCCCAACGAGTTTCATGCTACAGCTAACATTAGTTTGCTAGCTTGTTTGCAGAAATTGTCCACTGCAACTTTAACTTTGACCTTTACAGTCCCCTAATGTGTTATTTCCAGCTTCCTAGTGGATGATTTTATGAAAATCCAAATCAATATATGCTGTGTGTACTTTTAGATATAACTGCTGCTCTAAAGTCACAGAGACCAGAGCAACCAGATTTGAGAAGAGCATGCAAAAGCCCAGAAAGCATTGAAGAGAAATTTAACAACTCTAGCCTTGAATATATAAACACCTATGGTTCGTTTTAAAAACATTAGCGTAATGCCTTGTATTGAACAGTCCTGCATTAATGCAGAAATTTGCTGCCAAAAGAGAGGAAAAATATTGAGTACATTTATAAAGCAGCCTCAGCTGAGCAGTGCTGCATTGTATCTCTCACTCCGTCTGTCTCCCTCTCTTTAAAACTGACTGGAGACATATGGACTGGTTCATTACCTGTAATATGGCATAATAGCAGCTTCCACATGAGACATATGCATGCAGGCGAGTGCATGAGCAGGCAAGTGAGTCTGTGTCTGAGTCCACGCAGCTGTCTGTGGATGTGTGCATGTTTCATGTCTTTGTGCATGCATGTGTGAGTGTGTGTGTATGTGTGTGTGTGTGGTGTAACAGGCTCCACCACAATGCCAGTGTTGTGATTAGCCAGCAATCAGAAGCTAACAAGCTTTAGATAGCAGACATCAACACACACGCTCCCTCGAGAGCACGCTGTCACACACCCTCATGGAGATGAAATAACATGTATGCAGAATCATGGTGGATCAAATTTCAGCATTCACAGCGTGATGCTTAATAACAAACACATGCACACACAAGCTTAAACAGACACTATTACACACACACACACAAGCATTTATAAGGGCTAAGAACAGCTGAGTCTATGCATTAAATGGAAATCAATTCTAGCTTGATTGTCCATTAAGGTCTGTTGGGAAAGAAACATATGGATCCATTTTTGGTTTCAAGCTTTATAGCGGGAGAGAAATGATAATCTGAGGATGCTTGATGAAGAAAATATCGAATCATGTTTAGATGAAGTCACACTGACGAACGTATCAGATTTATAAATTAACTGATGAGTCTTACAGCATGTATTTGTCTTTGTTTAAATCAATGAATGTTGTTAATCATGCTAACGGTTTATCTCCTGGGTGGTGAGTAATTGCGAGCATTTAAGATTGTCACATGAGAAATTACAAATGTGTATTTTGTTTGTTTTGAAGGTGTTAGATGCATTTTACTTTGCTTTTCCTTCATCTAAAGGTTACAGAGAGACACGTAACATGCTGAGATACAAAACAAGTTTAATCAGCAGACTCATATTGGTTTCTCCTCAACATGAGGAGGATATTTGAGAATTTCTTAAGAACTTAATGAAAGCAAAACGCTCTTTAAGCTACCTCATTTATGCAATAGAAAATTCACTTTTCATGATTTCAGAAACATGATTTCATGAGAACTTCAGGTGGAAACAGAGTGGTTAATAAAGCTATTGTACTGCAAACAGCTTAGACAACAGGACAGTAGTTCAGAAAGAATAGTGGCAGGCTTTGTAAAATTATTATTATTATTATTCTCACAGCTTTTACTAAATGCATGTGTTATGGTCAGAAATGACTGATTTACATGGCTGAGGTTACTGTACCTTACCTCTGGATCCCTCTCGCTTTAATGGGAGAGTTCAGCTTTTTTTTTTTTTTTTTGATGTGGGGGTGTATGAGGCACTTACACTCACCAGCCACTTTATTCAGTACATCTGTTCAACTGCTTGTTAACGCAAATATGTAATCAGCAAATCATATGGCAGCAGCTCAGTACATTGAGGCGTGTAGACATGGTCAAGATGACCTGCTGAAGTTCAAACCAAGCATCACCGTGGGGAAGAAAGATGATATAAGTGACTTTGAACACGGCATGGTTGTTGGTGCCAGACAGGCTGGTCTGAGTGATTCAGAAACTGCTGATCTAAGGGATTTTCACGTGGAACCAACTCTAGAGTTTACAGAGAATGGTCTGAAAAAGAGAAAACATCTAGTGAGCGGCAGTTCTCTGGGTGAAAATGCTTTGTCGATGCCAGAGGTCAGAGGAGAACGGCCAGGCTGGTTCGAGATGATAGAAAGGCAACAGTAACTTAAATAACCACTCGTTACAACCAAGATATGCAGAGGACTATCTCTGAATGCTCAACACGTCAAACCTTGAAGCA